>JAQZBX010092536.1:0-12258 GCA_029593785.1 Cabassous unicinctus
TGTGCATTTTTCCTGGTAGAGGCTCAGCAGCCTTGAGGAGAGTCTCACGGAGCCCAGCATAACCGAGGCCCTGCCCTTTGGAGATGGACTGGCCCCCGGCCCTGGCCATCTGGTAAACCCAGGGGCCTGCAGCGCTCACTCGCCAGGCTGGGTGCCTGCCTTTCCCTCATCTCCTGCCACTCAGCCCCAGCTCTCTGGCTCTGGCCACTCAGAGAAGTAGTCTCCATGGTAACAGTTTCAGGGGCTTTGGGCCAACGGGAGCCAGCCGGCCCTTCTCAGAGACTCACTCAAACCAGGATGCTGAGTCCCACGCGTCCGATAGATGTCTCAGGCTGCAAAGCATAGCAGGTCCAAGAGACACTGGGGCGTGGCCGGGGTTTGTCTTTTGGTGACTTCTTTCTGTACCTTGCTCCCTCCTTTTGCCAAGCCCGCCCCTCTCTAACCTCTGTCCGAGGATCCCAGTGCCCTCAAAGAAGTGGAAGATATTCGTTGTTGTCAATGAAAGGCTCTGGAACTTCAACCTGGCTTCCCCACAAACTGGTGGTGGGAACTCCAGTAAGTTGACTTAGCTTCCCTGGGCCTCGGTTTCGTCATCTGTAAAATGGGGCTTTGGTTTTTTTTACAGAGGGAGACTCTGTAAAGCCCTCAGTATGAAGCCTGGTGGCTCGCAGTGCTCTGTAAGGCTTACTGGACATTGTCTTGTTTCCCAGGCCCCTCTGGGACGTCAGCCCTATTCTCCCTTCGTCTGGCTTTCTTCCTCTTCCTTTCCCCCAGTTAAAATTCACCTGCACATTGTTTCCATCATCAGGGCTGTAACAACCTTAACAACTGATTTGTTTAATCTCTGATTAATGGATCTCGGATGTTCCAGGGAGTTAAATGTTCTCCATCTTGTAAGAGAGAGGACGCATACATGTGGTTGTTTTATTTATTTATTTTTACCATATTTTATTTTGGACCAAAGTGGTTCAGGCTACACATGCCATTCCACAATTTGCTTTTTATAAACAGCTTGACTGAGCATACAATTCACCCATTTAAAGTGTACACTGCCATGATTTTTCGTGTATTCACAGGGTTGTGCAACCCTCACCACAATCTTATTTTAAAACATTTCATCCCCTCTGTAGCAGTTTGCTATTGTTTATGAATTCCAAAAATAGATATTGGATTATGTTTGTAAACTGGTCAGTTCCTCTGGCGCGATAACCCTTTGATTGCATTCAATTCAGCTGAGATGTCTGATCAAATTATGTTAAGATTAGGGCTCTGATCCAACCACGTCATTAGAGTGCCACTCAGTGTCGAGTCCCAGCCCCCTTGGGGATAAAACAGATGCTCACATGAAGTAAACACACAGAGAAGAAGGCAGAGGAAGAGAGACAGCTCATTAGACATGGCAGAGGCCTCGGGAAGAGAGATGAGCCTGTTAGTCTACAGCTGACCTTGTGAAGAGAACTGAGCAGCTGAGCCTGGAAAGAAATGAGCCCCGGGAGAGAGACTTTTGCCAGCCTACAGCTGAGAACGGAAGAAGCTGGGGCCTTGGAGACTTAGGAGGAAGAGGAAGGCTGAACCCTCACGGAGACCGGCAGCCATCTTGCTCCAACATGTGGCAACAGACTTCGGTGAGGGAAATAACTTACGTTTTATGGCCTTGTGACTGTAGGCTTCTACCCCAAATAAATACATTTTATATACGCCAACAGAGTTCTGGTATTTTGCATCAGCACCCCTTTGGCTGATGAATGCACCCTTTAAAAGAAAACCCATACCCATTACAGTAACTCCCCTCCCAGCCCCTCCCCTCAGTCCTAGGCAACCCCTAATTTACTTTCTATTTCTGTTGACTTGCCCAATTCTGGACAATTCATGTAAATGGAATCATATGGTGTGTGACTTTTTCTGACATCTTTCACTTAGCATGTTTTCAAGGTTCATCCATATTGTAACGTGCCAGCATTTCATTAGTTTTTATGGCTGAATAACATTCAACTGTATGGATAGACCACATTTTATTTATCCATTCATCTGTTGATGGACATTGGCTATTTAGCTACTATTTGGCTCTTAGGAATAATGCTGCTAAGAACCTTTGTGAACACCTGAGTATGAGTTTCTGTATGGTATGTTTTCAATTCTTTTGGGAGTGGGAATTCAGTTCCTTGGGAGTGAAATTGCTGGGTCATACGGCAATTCTACGTTTAACTTCTTGAGGAACTGCCAAATTGTTTTCCCAAGGAGCCGCACCACTTTACATTCCCACCAGCAATATATGGAGGTTCTGATTTCTCCATATTCTCACCAACACTTACTGTCTTTTTGATTCTAGCCATCCTGATATGCGTGAAGTACAATTTGCTTTTTCCACTTCATAATGATCAGGGACCTATTCCTAGGCTAGCTGGTTCAGATATAACTAATTCTTTTTAATGGCATAAAAATATTCTAGACGAGGATACACCATAATATTTTTATCCATTCCCTTGATAAATTAGTCAAAATTATTTTTCCAAATTATAAAAAGGAAAACAAAATACAAAAACAAACAAACAAAAATCCAACCCATAACTGGCATAAGCCAAAAGCTCACAAAACTCAAAAGTCTAGGGATCAGACTTCAGGTATAGCTTGATTCAGGTGTCAAGTGAAGTTACCAGGAACCACTTTCTCCACCTCCAGATTGGGCTTTCTTTGTGTGAGCTCCATTCACAGAGAAGTTCCTCGTATGGTGATAAGATGGCTGCTGACAGCTCCTTCTTCACTGCAAATTTCCAGTCCTGCTGAAAACAAAGAATTTCTCAAGTAGCTCCTGCAGAAGTCCTGAGAGTCCCTCTGATTGGCTTGGCTGAAGTCACATGCTTATTCCTACACCGATTTCCAGCCAGGACAGCACAACACGTATTGATCAGGTCTAGGACATGGTGCTCTATGCTTGGAGCAGGGAATAGGGACCCACCCAGACCATGGGATCGGGTGGGGAAGGTGGAGATCGCCACGTGAAAATCGGGGGCTATTGCTGGAAGAATGGTGGATGATGATAAGGAGCTGTGGAGTGAGTTGCTACAACAGCGCATTGTGGGAACACAGGTTCACTTTCAATAAATGATCCCTTTATTACGTGCACAGAATAAAGAATCCAGAAAGGGCAAATGATTTCCTTGTCGCTTACACAGCACAATGAGTCCAAAGATCAGGGGAAGAAGTCCCATCACGGCTGGTCTCCTGGGGTGGCCAAAAACCTTCCATAGAAGCTCCACATACCCCGCTTTGCCCCTGGAGAAGAGAGAGGAGTCTATGCTGGTGAGTGTGGTTTTTATCCTCCTAGGGGAGGAGGCCCTGCCACTGACAATTCCTGTTCTGATTAGCATCTGGGGCTGCAGTTTCGGGGTTTAAGGGCTGGCTGGGCTCTTTCCTTAGACTTAACATCTCCCCTAGTTTGTGGAATGGCACACAAAAGAAGAGGAGATGGGGGGAGAGGGGTAGGGGTAGAGGACGGCCAGTTAGTGTGTGTGTGTTACTTCCCCAGAGAAGGAGGGGTGTGGCTGAGGTTTGGGCCGTGAGGGCCGCTTGACAGGGGTCTGTGGTTTCCCTAAGGCAGGCAAACTGCAAATCCGCATTACACTTTCTGAGTTTTCACGTGGCTTCTGCGACACACATTCTGCTGGTTTTCCTTTTCCCTTCCTGGCTGCTGCTTAGTCTCCTTCACTGGTCCTCTACCTCTAACCATTGTCAGTTTCCCAGGAGTGAGTCTTCGCACCTCTTCTCTGCCTGCACTTGACTGCAAGTTACTCTAACTGAGCAACTTCCAAATCTATTGTTTCCAGCCTGGGCAGTTCCCCCGAGCTCTACACTTCACAGCCAAGTGCCTGTTCAAAACCTCCACTTGGGTGTCTAATGGGAATCTGAAAGAACTTGTTCAAAACCAAACCCGATACCTGCTCCCTCTCCAAACATATACTCTGCTCTTTCCTTCCATCTTCCCAACTTCTTCATTTGGCGACTCCGTCTTCCTAGCTGCTTGGGTCCCCAAACTGTCTTTCTCTCACGCCCCACATCAAATCCGTCAGCAAGCCCTGTCTGCTCTGCACTTAAACCACATGCAGAATCGGAGCACTTCTCAGCAACCTCCACTGCTGTCACCTTGGGCCAAACCACGGTTGGTCTTTGCTTGCTCTCCTTCAGCCCGTTCTCAACACAGCACCAGGGTGAACCTGTTAAAACCTAGGTCGGGTCATAGGACTCCTTTGCTCAGATGCCTCCCATGGCTCCCTACTTCCCCCAGAATAAAAGCCACACTCCTCCAAGAGCATGGTCTGCCCTCCCCCGTTACCACCCTGTCCTCTTCTCCCCTCCCTCTCCCCTCCCTCGCTCTGCTCCAGCTCCACTCACCTCCTGGCTGGTCTTCACACATGCTGATATGTTCCTTCTGCTTGGAATATTTCTCCCAGACATCCACTGGGCTAACTCCTTCACCTCCTCAGGTCTTTATTAAAAAACCAGGGAAACAGATGTGGCTCAAGCGATTTGGCTCCCATCTACCTTATGGGAGGTCCAGGGTTCGTTTTCTGGGTCCTCCTGGTGAGAAATAAAACAAACAAGCAAACAGAAAAAACAACCTGTTAGTTAAGCCTTCCCTGACCACTTATTTCAATTACGATTGCTTCCCACACTTTTTATTCCCCTTTCTGCTTTACATTTCTTCATAGCACTTTTCATAATGTGACATAATATAGATTTACTTATTTATCTTGTTTACTGTATCTCTCTCCACCAGAAAGCCAGCTGCATGAAGTTAAAGCCTTTTGTTTATTTTATTCACTTTTATATACCTACTATCTAGAACAGTGCCTAGCATGTAGTAGGGGTCCACTGAATATTTGCTAAATGAATAAATGAGTAGAAAAGGGCTTGGGAGGAGAAGAGGGAAAATCATGTATCAGTCAGCTAATGCCACAATAATGCTGCATAACAAGCAACCATGAAATCTCAGTGGCATATAGCCACAGGGCTGCAGTTTATCTGGGGTGGCTTGGTTCAAGCTGTTGTCAAGTTCATGCCTGTCCCACATGCCTTATTCTGGGAACAGACTGAAGGAGCACTGGCTAAATAGGGCATATTCTTTTCATAGCAGAGGTTGGAAACCCCTAGGGGGTGAGTAGAAACACTTGATGCCTCTTAAAGGCAGCTTGTCACTTCTGTTTACATCCACTGGCCAAAGCAGGCCCCTGGTTCAGCCCAGCATCAACAGGTGGGGAAGTACGCACTTTCCATGAAGGTGGGAAGGGAGGGAGTGAATATTTGTTGACTAGTAATTTATTCTACTACAGGGCGTGTGCAAATTTGAAATATATTTATTGAACTCTTGCTATGTGTCTAGGTCTTTTTAGGGACTATGAGGGACAAATCCTATAGCTTAGTCCCTGATCTCAATATTTATTGAGTTCTACTGGGAAGAGGTAGGTATGACTAATACACATAGATTGATCAAAGAAGTGATGAGGTGTTAAATTGGACAAGATCACCTGCCAGCTTGCATGGCATAGGGGGCAGATGCGGGCCTCAGCATAGGAATTCATCGCAGAGGCTGGAATTATGAGAAAAGTTTCACTGATGGCTTGAGTACTTGAATTGGGCTAGAAGGATGGTAGAGGTAGGATACTCGGAGGGTGGAGAAGACATTCAAGGGAAGCACAGCATGAGCCAAAACGTGGAGGTGGGAAGGAGACTCCGATGGAGCTGGTGCAGGAGGAGACGATCTCCGGAAGAGTAGGTCTGGGCTTGAATCACAGTTCATCATTCATCCACGCAGTCGATCCTCTTGATTTGCGGATTCTGCATTTGCGAATTTGCCTACTTGCTAAAATTTATTTGTGACCCCCACGTCCCCACTCGTGGTGCTTGGTGGTCATTCATGGACATGCACAGAGCTGCCCAACGTGCATGTCCCCAGCTGGGGTCGAACAAGGCAACCCGCTGCCTTATTGTTTCAGCTCTCGTACTGTACACAATGTCCTTCACGCGGTGTATTTTTGTGCTTCTTGGGGGTGATGTCGCTGTTTAAGGTGGCCCCCCAGCCTGGTGCTGCAGTGCCGTCTAGCGTGGCTAAGGGCTGGGAGGCCGGGACGTGCCTTGGAGAGGAAGGACGCTTCCTTCAGGCCGGGGGTAGAGAGCTGCTGGCCGTGAGCTCCATGCTCAGGACTCAACAACACATTACATAAGGCGCCTTAAACAGCAACGAGGTCCTGTATGGATCGGGTGATGCGAATGCTGTGACCAGAGGCTCACAGAGAACTAACCCTGTGTTTCCCCTGGAAACAATGGTTCAGTGTTTGCAAATTCAGTGCTTATGGTGACTTTTAGAACATAACTGTTCAAATAATGAGAAATGACTGCTTTTTAACAATACTGGTGATATTTGTATTACATACTATATATTAATATGTTTAGAATTATATTATAATTAAATCACATATTAATACTGCTCATATTTGTATGATACCATAATACTTATTGTGCCAGACACTGTTCTATGTGCCAGGGCTGCAGCAGGGAACAAAAGACAGAAAAATCCCTGCTGGCATAGCCCTGACATTCTAGTGGGGGAGAAGGACGTGGCATATTGGGGTGAGGAGGGTAGTCACATGTCTTTAGGAGGAAAAATAAAGCTGAGAAAGGAGAAACTGGGAGTGTGAAAGAGGGGTGGGTGTACCTGCCATTTTATGTTGGGAGGTCGGGGAAGGCCTCACTGACAAGGTGACATTGAGCAGAGACCTGAAGGAAGTGGGAGGGCGAGGTATATTAATTACTGGAGAAGTGTTCCAGGCAGGGGGATAGCAAGTGCAAAGGCCCTGAGGTGGAAGCATGCCTAGGCAAGGGGGGGAAGCAGTAAGAGACAAGGTCAGTGAAGTAGTAGGGGGAGGGCAGATTGGGTAGAGGCTTGGGGCTGCTGGAAGGACTTTGGCTTGTTACTCTGAGTAAGGTGAGAGCCACGGGAGGCTTTAGAGCACAGGAGTGGCCCGATCTGGCTTAATATCGTGATAGGATTCCTGTGGCTGCTGTGTGGGGTGAGGAAGGAGGCAGAAAGACCATGGAGGCAGCTCCTGCAGTCACCCAGGTGAGTCGTGATGGAGGCTTGAGTCAGGGTGGGCCAGTGAGAGTGGGCAGAGGCAGTGGGTCCTTTATCCTTGCTTGACCCACCAGGAGGAGAGCATTTGACCCAGCGCCTCACACTCTCAAAACTTTCTGTGCTATGTTTTCCTGGTATTCAGGGATGAGCAGTCGCATCTGCGTGTAGCCAATCACAAAGCAGACAGGGCCTGGAGCTCTACATTATCGGCTCTGGATAAAAAGGCCAGGACATTAAAGCACTCTTTGACAAATGCTTCCCTGGAGTTCCACGCTCACGGAGAGCATATAGGGCAACAGCCTGTGGTGAGATCCTTACTTTCTTTCCCCAAGAAATTAGCCTGTTTTCTGGGCTGGGTTTAACTTTACCACAAGGAAGAGCTCGCTTCCTTGAATTGAATCTCTCCCTTTTGAACAAGCGGCTATCAGAGCGTGTTCTCTTGTTTTTCGCTGCCTTTGCTTATTTGACCATATTGTGACACAATAGGGGAATGCATTTCGTATTTGACTTTTAATTGGGTCAATAGTAATAATAAAAATGACAATAAAATGCTTAGGGTAATGATGGTGGTAATAATAATAGATGTTATTTATCAAGCACTTATTTTGTGCCGTGCGCTGTGCTAAGAGCTTTACTATAACAACCTTGTGAGGCAGATATCATGACTATGCCCCATTTACAGATGTGCACACTGAGGCTCAGAGATGTATGGTAACTTGCCCAAGGTCACACAGCAAGGAAGAGGTGAGAAAAATTCAGACACAGGTCCATCTGATGAGCTTTTACCTCTCCCTGGTATGTTTGCTTTTGCCCTCATGGGGGTAATGCATCCTCCTGTCCGTCCGTCCGTCCATCCATCCATGCAGCCAGCCAGCCAACCATCCTCTATACAGTCAGTCATTTCACAAATATCTCTTGAGCCCCAGGATTTGCCAGGCAGCGTGCTGGTGACATCCAGATCTCATCTCCTCCTTGAAGCTCACAGTCATTTAATGAATTATTCCTGCTTTAGGTTCTCTGGGATCTGGGGGTGCTTGTTCAAGTGCTTTATTGAAGGAGAGTCCTCAGAAGGGGAATGAGAAGAGCAGGAGAGGGCAGGAACAAAGCTAAGCACGGATGTGGTCTCACTTGGAAGCAACTTCCGCCTGATCCCATGGGCAACCCCAGAGCACAAATCGCAGCCTGGAGTTGGTGCCACCCTGTCAGTCAGTCATTGGCTTCAGGCTGCCTGGGGGTGGGGGTAGCGTCAGGATGAGCTGTAGCCTCTGGGTGACGTAGCTTCCAGCAGCCAACGTTTACAGCAGACACAGGAGTCTGGGCAGGAGCTGCACTTCTCCATAGCTCCTGGTTCAGGTCAACCTGGCAATCAACAAACAATTGCTCATGGCCCCCTCTGGGCCGGCACTGTTCTAGGTATCCGGGACATGGTGGTGAGCAAGACCTCTCGGAGTGAGGGAAGTGGAGACAGACATTCCACAGGAGATGGGGGTTAGGTCCCGTGAAGGGGCTGTAGAGGACAGAGAGGAATTCAGAACACTCCTAGGCGGGAGGCGATGGCTAAGGTGACCCCTGGCTAGCCAGGTGAAGTGGCAGGGTGGGCAGGTGGGAGGTGGGTGGGTGGGGGGAGAATATTCCAGGTAGAGGAAGTTTCCAAGGCCAGCTCTGCCGCATCACCCGTCACCCCCCCCGCCACCTGCATCTATCTGTAGTTTTT
Source organism: Cabassous unicinctus (assembly GCA_029593785.1). Classification (NCBI taxonomy): domain Eukaryota; kingdom Metazoa; phylum Chordata; class Mammalia; order Cingulata; family Chlamyphoridae; genus Cabassous; species Cabassous unicinctus. The sequence goes on from JAQZBX010092536.1 coordinate 8,841, forward strand.
ACAGTTGTTTGGTGGGTCACTCAGACTTGGCAGCTGCCTCCTTGTCCTCTGGCTTCTGCCTCTGCTCTTGTTTCAGTTTTAATCTTGTGCCATCTGGACACAGGATTCCACACCTCTCTAGGGTCCCTAAGAGAATCCACTAGCACAGAAACATTATCGAGCCATATGCAGTTGGCGGATGATTTCAGAGTGAGATAGAGGCAGGGCTTGCATCACACCAACCAGTATTGACAACTCAAAAAGAACCCCCCAAAAACCAACCAACCAACCAACAAACAAAAAACAAATCAAAAAATCCCCTTGGCCATTTCCATTCTCTTCCCTGGAGAACAGGGAATTTCCACTGCCATTGAGTTTCTCTTTTTTCAGTGGGATGAGCTGTCCTGCCTTTTCGACTCCCCCAGCTCCTTCTTAGAGCTGCAAATCCAATTCCTCACCCTTTCTTATACCGAGCAGTTCCGTTCTGCCCCAAACCCAGACTCAAGCTGGCGCATGCAAAGCCATCACAGCAAACGGGCCCAAGGGGCTCTCCACCCTCCTTGTGGGAAGTGGAGGAACCAGCCCTGGTTATTTGAGCACACTGCTGAGAATACCTCTTCCAGAGTAGCTATATGTCCTTCTCTAAAAGGAGATACAACGGGGCTATTTTGCCCCCCACCCTCAGGGGACATTAGGCAATGCCTGGCGACATTTAGGCCAGGGAAGCTGCTAAACCCTGCAGTGCACAGGACAGCCCCTCCCCCACCCCAGCAAAGAATGACCTGGGCCAGGAATGCCTAGGCTGAGAAACCCTGCCCTAGAGGAACCCTTTACCACTTCCTAAGAACTGTCCCTGGCACAGAGCTGGCGCTTAACTACTATTCCTTGAATTCTGTCTCATGCTTTTCTGGATAGGACAGTGCCGGTCAGGTTCCATGAATATTTGCTTGACTTATTTATTGATTAATTGAATGAGAAGATCGTTTTCTTTTCTTTATTATGATTTCCTCCCAACCCTTTCTTCTGCTTATACAACCAGGCAGGGAACTCCAAGTCTTGTGACCTCCTCCCCTTAATTTATTAGAGGCAGAAATAAGGGAAGTGGAGGTGGCTGAAGCAATTGGGCACCCGCCTACCACATGGGAGGTCCCGGGTTTGGTTCCCGGTGCCTCCTAAAGAAGACGAGCAAGACAGTGAGCTGATGCGACGGGCTGGCACGGCGAGCTGCCATGACGAGATGACGCAATAAAGAGACATGAGGAAACACAATGAGAGACACAACAAGTGGGAGTGGAGGTGGCTCAAGCAGCTGGGTGCCCGCCTACCACATGAGAGGTCCCGGGTTCGGTTCCCGGTGCCTCCTAAAAAGAAGATGAGCACACACAGAGAGCAGACAGCTAGCACAAACAAGGAGGGGGCGGGGCAGGGGGAGAAATAAATAAAATAAAAAAGAAATAAGATGCCACAGCTAGGGAAAAATTGCCTCCTGGTGAACTACTGAGGGATGACATGCCCCGTAGTTTCTGTGGATTAAAGGTTGATTATTATCTTTAAATTTTAATTTGTATTTTTATTGAAATCTACATATGCATGGTTAAAATAAACAGATAAGTACTAAATGCAACTAAAATCCAATTGTATTTCTAATCAAGCATCCCTTGACCCACTGCTCTTCCACGCTTCCATCCAGCCCACTCCCCAGAAGCTACAATGCCCAATTCTCTTAGCTCTTCTGGTATTTTTCTCCATGCTTCTAAATCTTAGGCATATATGGCATTTCTTGATTTCTTGATTTAAGATATTTGCTGACTTCCTTTTATAAGAGATGATGTGGCAGTTTGAGATTATTTACGAATCCCAAAAAGAAAAAGATTTTGTTTGTAAACTAATGTATTCCTCTGAGTATGATACTCTTTGATTGTATTAAATTAAAAGGATTTAAGTTTACTTGATAAAATCAATTTAGGGCTTTTGATTTGACTCAGGTTGAGTCCCCAGCCCCTTGGTGGGCTGATATAAACAGACACGCACTCAAGAAGACTCTTCGAAGAGGAGAGAACTTTGTTGTTTTTGATCCTGTGGCCCCAGGGAGAGATGAGCCATTTGCCTGATAGCTTATCGGTACAAATTTTTTATTTTATTTATTTATTTATTTATTTTTAGGTACTGGGGCCAGGGATTCAACCCAGGACCTCGTATGTGGAAAACTGGCACTCAACAACTGAGACACATTGACTCCCCTAAAGGTAAACTTTTTTTTTTTTTTTTTTTAAAGCAGGTAGGGGGATTGAACCTGGGACCTTGTACATAGGAAGCAGGTACTCAACCACTGAGCTTCATCCGCTCCCCTGATAGCTTATAGAGACTGTTGGGAAAAGAGCTGAGACTGATAAAGAAAGCCCGGAAATGAAATGAGCTCTATGCCAGGACAGAGAGGAAGCCCTGAGAGACGAGCCCTATGCCAGCCTGCAGCTGAGATATAGGAAGCCCTGAGAGATGAGTCCTAATCCGTAGAGAGAGGACTGGAAGCCCAGAGGGAAAGGAGAGTCCAGGCGAGATGGTATAGTCTTGTATACTATCAGAGGAACATCTGCATTTGTGGAGATACTGAACCAATTCATCATGTGACTCACAAAGAAAACGTGACTGGCATCCATGCCATCCCCCCAAGTCAGTGACCTGTGTAATTTTTTAAAATTGGCATTAAACATGAACATCACTGTCACCCCTGAGAATCTTGTTCTTTGGGAAGAAGAGTGCTTACCTCCCATCTTGAACTGGAACTTGAATGCCATCTCACAGAAAATTAGGGAGTAGGGGAGCTCAAGCAACGTGTGTCTAGAAGGAGACAACAGAGATTTTGAGTAATTTGCTCAGCGTCAATTGGCTGAACCAAAATTTGGACACAAGTCCCCACTCCAGATCTTGAGATATTCATAAATCCTGAACTTCAAGAGACATGTTGTCTCCAAGCTCAAAATCCTAAGGATGCATTTGCTGTCTTTTAACTAAAACATGACTCTTTATGAAAACAAAGTTAAACACGACTAACAATCACTATTTTGAAGTCTGGTTCATCTGGATCAGATTTTTAAATAAAGCTCCTTTCTCTGGTCTACGAGGCTACACTTGATCCTGGCCCTGCCCTCTCCTCACAACTCACAAAAGACTTGAGTGTGCAGACAGGGGAAGGGGAGATTGTGGAAGAAGTTGAGCCTGGAAGGCAGGGGCCATACAGTTAGAAAATAGTATGTAATTACTCATAGGAGAATTTGGTCCAACAAAATGAGGCATAAACCAAAAGAGAGGAAGACATGGGAACCCAGAAAGCAGGAGATTCAACCTAGGGAAACAGGGAAGAGAAGGTCTGCAAGCAACCAGTCCTTTGGAAAGTTCCAGGGCAGTCTCCAGGGAAGAAAAAAACATAGCCTTATATATA
>JAQZBX010092537.1:0-12292 GCA_029593785.1 Cabassous unicinctus
GCTTTTCAATGAGTTTGTGCCGGAAAGGATCAAACAGAAGGTAAACCCACAAGATTCCATGTCCAGAGCCCCTCCAGTTTCCTCTGACACGGCAGGAAGTTCATTTGTCACCATCCTGTCAAATCTAAAGCCCAGGTCCCCCGGGGGATACAGAAGCCTGCTTGGTGTTTTCCCAGCTGAGCTCACATCCAAGCTCAGCACTTCAAAGGCACGGATGCTGGGGAGGTGGGGGGCTGGCTCTGCTGCCTTTTCCTTCCAGGGTGATAGCAAAGGCCTGCATTTAAAGTTTAGGAAGCCAAGGGTGCTAAAAAGGTTGCTGGGTAATGAAAAGGAGCAAAGACAGTGACATAACTGAGGGAGCAGAGGCAGCCCAGCTGTTCAGAGGAGTAGCCACTGGCCCCCTGCAGTCACTGGAACCAAAATGCAGCAAAATGAAAGGCAATGAGAAAGGCAGCTTCCCAGTCACGCTGGCCACAGGGTGCACAGCAGCCACAAAGAGACAGACAGACGTTTCCATCAGCACGGAAAGTCCCTTTGGAGGGCGCTGGTCTGCCCGTGCACCCCGAGCTGCTGCCGGGCAGCCTTCGAGGGGCTGCGTGGGAAGAGCGAGTGTCTGTCTCCGCGGTTCTCCCACACTCGGGGCCGGCTCCCTAATGGGCTGACATACGGCTCACTGGCACACGCATAAAACAGCCAAACGACTTCCCCCTTGAGGGCGGAGGGATGTGCCACCCTACATCAAGCACGGGTGCTCCAGAGTCAACTTGGACGTGTAATGTGGAGGGTTTTTTTTTGTTTGTTTGTTTGTTTTTTTAATTTACTTTATCCATTTTAAAAACCCCTTCCCCATTTGCTGTTTTGTGTCCATTCGCTGGGCAATTCTCTGTGTCTGTTTCCTGCCATCTCCCCTCCTCCTCCTCCTCCAGTCTTCACCAGGATTCGATCCTGGAGACCTCCGACATAGGAGAAAGGTGTTCTGCCACCAGCGCCACCTCGGTTCCTGGTTTTCGGAGCATCTCGTCTTGTCTCTCTCCTGTTACATCATCATCTTGCTGCATGGCTCCCGGGGCCTGGCGGCTCACCAGCACACAGAGCCTGGCAGCCCATGCACCTTCTGTATATGTTTTTTTTATTTTACCGGGAGGTCCCGGGAATCGAACCCGGGTCCCTCCATATGGCAGACGGACGCCCAACCATTTGAGCCACATCCGCCCCCCTAATGTGGAGTTTTAAAAGCAAATATTTTGAGTGAAATAACATTGGCTTTTAACATTGGTCTCTTTAAAAACAATCACCCAGCGCTGTCTGAGCACCTCATTTATGAACTAGCAAAGGCTCCGCTAGGATTTCTTACCCCACCTTCTGACCTTGATGAAGGAAAGGAAGGAAAGGGACAAGAGAAGAAATCACTTGTTTGAATGAAATCGGGGGGAGGGCCTGAATTCCCAGGTGGGAAGAGCCCTGGGGAGACTCTCCCACACGGCAAAGCACTGAAACTCGGCCAGCTGCCACGCTTTTTCCACTGGGATGTATTTGATGGACAAACGCATCTACTTAGAAACATATATTTTTAACCACGAATCCTGTGTTTCCGATGTAATCATCAGCTTGGGGTGCTGCTCCTTAGATAACAGTTCATATAATTCAGCCCTGTCTTAACCCATAAAAACTGAAGGTGCTGAAGGTGCAGGTGGCTCAGAAAAATACAGGGTCACGTGAAGGCAACTAACAAAGTCGCCCGGAGGCGCCGAGCGGTGAAAGCAGGCAGTGGGACGGAGTCAGTCACTCACACGACCCAGTGCAGAAAGGGCGGCCCCAGAGCCCGTGCTCCCGCAGCAGAGTTCTTCCCGGTGGGAGCAGGAGGGACTGTCCTCCTTTAGGGCAGAGTGGGTGGCATTTAAGTGACATTGGGTTGAGGATCTGGGGCCGTGTCACCTGGCAGCTCTCACGCGTGTGCATAAAATACAGTAACTCTAGCGTGATGTTTACGAGTGAGCCACCCATTTTATTTCTCAGGTCTCCATCCAAACCCAGGTCTGACCGTGGTCGCATGGCCTGCAAGTCTGGTTTCCCAACGCTAGAAAGCAGCGCCCAGGAGGCCAGCGCGGCTTTGCCTTTCTTACTTCCCTTGTGGACAGCAAGCCTGCCAGGCACGCTCATGCCCGCTCTGTTCAGCGGCGCGGTCTTCCCAGAGGAAGGAACTCGCGCGTGTCCACTTACTTCCTGGCTCTAGATACTCTCAGCCTTTACTAGGAGCCCCCACCACCCCAACACCCCTCCACACACAACCACCACCGCCAGTGCCAACACAGAGCACCCAGTGCAGGGCGCGCGCTCAGATTTGGTGGCTACGTTCTGGCGGAGGCGAGGGGAAGCTGCCGAGGCCTGGTGAAGGGTCGCGCTCACCTTCCTTGGGGCTGATCCTGGGAGCCCAGCAGAGCAAGAGCAGGGCTCGAGCCAGCATCCTCCACCGCAGGCTCCAGCAAGCCGCCTCCACGGGGGCGCCGGGGCTGCTGGCTCTGGGCCAACGAGCGCAGGCAGGGGCCGCCACCAGCCTTCTGAAGCCACGGTCCCACCGCCCTCTGCCCACAGATGCGAGCCGCGAGCCTCCTTCCCACACCCACGTCACCGGCACCTTGAGAGGGCCAATCGCGAGCGCACCCTGACAAACCAACCTCCTCCCGAGGGGAGCTCAGCTGTTTGCTTTGACATGACTGTGTCCCAACTGGTGTTAATTTGCAGGGAAAACATGTAAACGTCTTGCGGCTCAACGTGTACATCCAGTAAAGGGAACGCAGCTACTGAAGCATCATGACTATGTGGACCAGAGCTGGGTGTCCTGTGATTCCTAGAGAAGGCCCAGCACAGGAAAAACACAAACGTGCTACGCCTGGGACTAAAATTAGGCACTTTGTCGTCTACAGCTCATAAGCAGTTGCTGAATAAACAGCACTCTCTTCTAAAAACGTTTCTTGCTTTCCATTGGCTTCAAAATAAAACTTAAATATCCATAGGTCAAACATTCAAAGAACGTAGTGGGCTGAGCTGACCCCAAATCCCTTTGGCCACTTGGAGTGTTGGCCTTCTGACTGATAGTAGATATCCACGCCCAGTTGTTCTCTCTCCCACTCTCTCTGCAAAGTCACATGCAGCAATTCCACTGAGGAGAGTACAATCCTCAACGCGGAAATCATTTCTTAGCATTAGAGGGTTCAATGCTCACTTTGCTTTTGTCCCCCTCAAAAATACTTTAAGAGCAGGGAATTAACATAAGCACTTTTGCATTTATCTCGTTCCTATGCAACCATTAAGAAAAGCACAACCCACATATAGGGGAATTTATTAGATTAAAAAATACTTTTTTTTTTTTAAGATTTGAGTCGGCTACAATCATTTGCACCATCCCTGCTCCCTACCCTGCCAGTCTTGCGTTCACGCTTTTGTCCTTATTATCTGGAATGGTTTCTCCCCTAAAGCCAAACCAAGGAAAAATCCTTGACACTGGTAACTGATGTATTTTAAAGTATGAATAAATCATCTTTTGAAAACCTGCTATTCATATTGAGGTAATTTTGTAAGATATGTAAAAACAGTTTGCCATGCAGAGGCAGATGTCCAAGGCAAGTCCTGTGGACGCCCGGCAGACGGCCCTCACCGGAGCCCCCACCCACTGCCCTGGTTATTTCAGACCTGAGCACGAGGGGAGGCCCACCTACGCCACTCAGGCACAGCGAAGCCACACGAGTCACACTGAGCACCACCCTGATTTGGCAACAAGAACGTCTGATTGCAGAAACTGGTGAACCCGTGGGTAAGGGCTGCTCCCGGAAACCTGTGAACTAGGAGAACAAAATCAGGGAGGGAGAGGGGCTCCCTAAATCAGGGTGAAGTGCCAACAAAGAGGCAGTGCCTCCCTGTGCTGCTTTATGCCCTCTGCTCCTGGGCAGCTTTACAGTGAGCGAGGACAGAGAAGTCGGCTGCAGATGGGGCGCTCACACTCACTCCCTCTGACCAACGGCTTGGAGGGGAGGAGCCCACCCAGGAAGCCCCATGTGCATTTTCCCTCTGTAAGGAAGACCACCACAGACGTGTTAGTCTAAACCAGGGCTTGTGAGCAGGGCAGTCTGCCTGGTCAGTGCTTCGGCCCTACGGTCATTTGGACAATGTCCTGCTGGACTGCAAGCATTTGCCAAAGTCCGCTAGAGCTCAGAGGCGCAGCGGCGTCAACTGACCCGCTGCCGTGTGAGTCTCACAGAAAAGACCGGCTGTCACCTGCCAGCCGCGTGGACTGAGAACAAGACCGCTTCCTTTTGTCGTTTTTAGCAAGGCTCACCCACGCTGATGTTTTATACTCTACTTCTCAGTGTAGAACAGTGCCTGCCAGTTCTGCACCTCACTGCGTGTTCACACCACAGGGGCCGGCACTGCTAGCCCCCCTTCACGGAAGCTAACTCTCTCCCCTGGGGCCTGGAGGCCCTGCCCTCCAGGTTGCGGATGGTTCCCAGATGGCTCCTAGGGGGCTGCCTGTTTCATGAAGACAGCTTCCATTTCCCCAGGGTGTCCAAGTAAACCGTGCAGCCTCCTCGTTGGAATTGCCTCACACCGAGTTACTAGCCTAGGGCCTCGCAACCGGCCAGCCTTCTCTCACCACACTTTAAAACCTGAAAAGACCAAGTGGTGCCCTACAAAGACGTCCACTGGTTTATCCTCAGTCACGCTGAGCCCCAAGAAGGGATTATTCTGCAATATGATGCCACCTTTGATCCAGGCTCCACTATCTTGAACCAGCTATAACTTCGACACCTAAGTTTAATTTTCTACTTATGAAAATAAGGACACACTGTGAAAATTAAGAGACTGTGGCGGGGAGGGGTGTGTTTTTACTCCAATGTTCAGGAACACATACTCATTCATCCAAAAAATTTTTGCTCAGGCCTTTAAAAAACAGTTTATTTTTTAAAACAAAACTGGTTATAAACATTTTAGAAAATACATAAATGTACAAAAGTTGAAATAAAAACCACCCAGAAATAACCTGGTTTAGATGTTGGTGTCTGTCCTCCCAGCCTTTTTCTATCAGGCATATACATACACATTCCTCCCCAAAATCAGACTGGACTGTGCCTGCCATTGTCTAACCTGTCTGTTTTACACGTAACTATAAATTACAAACTTTGCCATCCTGGTACATTTTTTGTGTAGAACATTAATTTTAGAGTATGAAATATCGTATCAAACCATAAACTACCTAACTAATCCCCTATGAATTTAGGGAGGGTATTTTTAGTATGGACAGTGCTAGATGCCTTTATTACCTTACTGTAACTTCCAATAGTGCAAGTACTAGCTCAAAAGGTATACCCATTTTTTTAAGGCTATCCATATATACTAACCAAACCGGATTCCAGAAGTTACCTCAATTTTCACTCCCACCAGCAATGTCTAAGTGGGTTGATTTATTTCTCTAATAATCCTGAGGTAATACCAGTTACAACAAATGATTCTCATCTACTAGTTCACCATGCAGCTCCTCAAAAACAATGTTCTGCCAATTTGGTAATTTCTGTCAAGAACAAGGATGTCATCAAATGTCTTCAGTGCCTGGCAGCAGGTACAAGATCCCAGGCCCGAGTGCACCAGTGTGGGCAGGCCCTTCATGCCAGCTGTGGCACCACGGTAAACCCAGCCGGGGAACACGGCAGGTATCAGGTCCTGGCTAGGTCAGGGAAGGCTGGCGGGAGGATACAAGGCCACTGAGCTGCCGGATTAGGAACTCTCCATCCTCCCCGACTCAACCCAGGATGTGATTGACAAAGAAACACAGGGCACTGGGCAGGAGCCGGGCTGGCCACCGTGTTATTTACCTGCCCCGGCATGGAGGAGGGCATTCCGCACACCACAGTGCCGCACGGATTCTTACATGATCACAGCCAGCAGGAGTTTCCTCTAAAATGCAGGAAGCCATTTAAAAGAGATCTAAACACTCTGAGAATGCTAGTCTTGAAATAAGTTAATTGTTCAGATTATGTCAGTTCCTCTAAATGGAATAAATTGCTACTCTCTGACCTAACACAATTTTACTTTGATATATTGTTCAATAAAACAGCACCATGCATTCCTGCAAGCCTGCAGTTTTCTACCTGCTCCCTCCACTGTGGCAGGTAAGACTCACCCTCATCTTACAGACGGCTGAGATGCAGAGGAGAGCACCTGCCATACTCCACGGCAAGCTGGCCCCAGCTCCTGGACTCCCAGGTAAGGCTCTTTTAACTAGACACACTCCTCTCAGAGAGAAGGTCTTGAGAGACGTAAAATCATCAAAGTCAGGTCTGGACTGATGACAAATTCTATAAAGAGCTGGGGGAAATTACATCTGGTTTCGTGACATTTAAACAATTGCATTTAAATCTTCTTTACCATAGCAGATTTAAAAACTAAGACACTCCTTCCAAACTCAGGAAATGATTGGTTAATGTCAACGTTAACCTATTATTCATTCCTCATTCAAAGGTTTAACTGGGGTCACTCAGCACAGGGCAGTGTGAGGGAAAGGGTTGTACGTCAGAGTCAGAATTCCAGGCTCTAAGGCCCTCCCTGCCACTATGTGACCCTGGGCGAGTTACTCAGTCTAATCTGAAACTAAAGCAGCAGCGCTGCATAATTTGCACATGAACGCCCCTGTCGGTCTGGTCCACAGAGGCCCTGCCCAAGCCCGGGAGCACCCGTGACGTGACATGACATGACGCCTGATGTTCTAACAACGGAAGCAGAAGTGTGCTTGCTGAGTTCCTGAGGAACGAAAACCAAGGGGCACTTGGAGGAATGCAGAGGAGAAAATACGCTGCTACACTACTATTACCTTACAGGAAACCAATGTATGGTCTTCTTTATATACCCAGAAATAATCAAGTTTCTGGATTGGCAAATCTCTAAAGGTTTTGAACAGGAAATACATGTTTTACAAAACTATTTCCAGATGCCATTTAATTTTGCATCATGATTTCTAAGTTTTATATCTGCAGCTGGAATAAATTTTGTTACAAGTCAAAGAGGGAAAAGGGGCTTTAAATAAATAAAATTATATCCTCTCATTTTAAAATGTTAACTAAATGAAATATTACACCCCAGTTAAGCTAGCACTATTAAACATTGGGAGAATCATTGGTTTTACCAAACTGGATGAACAAGCCATAAAAGAATTTTTCATTTTTGCTGATTCCATTTCTGCATCTTATCCCAAGCAACTGCTTTCCTTTTAAGTCTCAACTTTGCAAAGTGAAGCTAAAATAACGTTATGAGGCCCACCTCTACAGCACATGTAAGAGGTAATTATAATAGGAAGTATGGTAGAACATGCTTGAGGGGGAATGAGAAAGCATTTTTATCAGTACTGAACCAGTTCTGATAAATACACAGAAACACGGTTTCGTCATTGATGCAGACATTAGAAGTTTTGTTTCTTTTCCTATGCTCAGTGGCGTCTCTAAAGAAAAACACATTGCTATTACCTCCAGAATGAGAGCCAGTACAAGGGAAACGAGCATCGTGAGGAACCACAGCCTGAGACAAGCTGGTGCCAGCGTGCAGCAGGAGCAGCAGGATGGAGTCCCCAGGCTAACGCAAGTGTCCACAGGCAGGGCCGGCCTCCTTATGGGGTCAGGGCGAGGGGGGAGCACTGCCAGAAGCAAACCACCTGCTCAGCAGCACGCTGAGGGGAACAGACAGAGGCATGCTCCGGCTCTTACGAGGTCTCTAAGGTACAATCCCTCACCAGTTCCAAATACATGAGATCTGCACAACTTCAACAGGGAGAAACTGAAATGCAAAGTCTGCACAAAGAAGGCCTAGCTTTTGCCAGTGCCTTAAAAGCAAAACACAACAAATGTGAGAAAAGGAAGTAGTACTGTTTATCCACCTGTGTTTCGGTAATTCAGTTTTCAGTTAAAACACTATAAAGGAAGAAATAAGTGTGTGTGATTCGTGCTACTCAGAAATAACTTAGACACCTGAACCTCTTGTCTCTTCCCACTACAGCCACGGTCGTGGAGCTTCCAGATCTGGTAAGGCGGTGCTATGACCAGGCCGGAATGAAATACTGGAGGGAAACATCTTCATGAAGCAGATCAAAGTGGACAATCCTGTTACTCACAATATCTGGGGAGATAAAGAAGCAACGTTACTTTAAAGACCCACTCCAGCACACACAGTTCTCACTCCTACATGTTAAAGAGCCTTTGTGGAGGGGCGATCATCTCCTGAAGCGAATGGAGGCTGTGGAGTTTGCAGCCTCCCTGCCCTCCAGTGTCATCTCCTAGTGAAGTCTCACAATAGGTTTAGTTTCAGCTGGTTCACAGCAAGCTGTGAAAGGGAAGCAGAGGGAAGCTGCTGGCGAACACTCTTATGTCTGAATTCCTGGCAGACACAATCAATGAAAGTCTGTGAAAAAGCGGCTTTCTGCCCAAGAGGAGAACCAGAGGCCTGAGGCGTAACGCCCCGGCTGGGCTGAGGCCACGCAGAGGGGCAGCGGGGCAGGAGCCGTGCCATCCGTCAGCTCAGCGGCCTCAGCACTTCGGGGAAACCCCGGGAAGGCCCGTGGGGCAGGCACGGTGCTCGGTGGAGGATGACCCCAGGTCAGGTGTTCTGGCCTGAACACGGACATGCGCCCAGTGGGGTGAAGGGAGAGAAACGCACTCAGTGGGGAGGAGGAAAGACCCCGCAGAGGCAGTGCACGGCGCAGCCCACACAGCCACCACCAGGCTGAGTGGAGAGCTCTGGGGGCTTCTAGGCAGCTCTGCAGCCGCAGGGCCACCCGCCACACGAGATGCCGAGGGGAGAAGTAAGGTGCCCACCCCCCAACCTGGAAACACAGCCAAGGGCCAGACACACAGCCAGGCACTGACGAGAAACAGACGAAGAGACCAGCGTTCTTTAGGAGAGGGGGTCCAGGCGCTGGGATGGCAGAGGGAAGGCCGCTTAACGCAGGTGGGGGGACTGCAGGGTGCCAGAGAAAGTGCCCTGCAGCAGGAGGCAGAGGGCAGCTGAAGGGACACCAGCAGGGGTGAGGGGATGCTACTCACCAGGACAGGAAATACAGGCAGAAAAGGCACGCTGGGGGAGCTTCAGAAACCCGGGCAGCTGCCTTTGCGCCGGCTGGCTTCCTGGCTAGCCTCAGATTACGACTCAGAAGGCATCCGCCCCTCAATGGAGTCTTGAGGACGGGTGGGCACAGCTCAGGGCTCGCTGGCCCTACCTCCATCCTGACCCCCATCATGGATGGAGCTGTGTCCCCAGAAAAGACATGATCACGTCCTTACCCCAGTCTCGAGAATGGGGCCCTAGCTGGAAATAGGATCCCTGAAGATGCTATTAGTTAAGACAAAGGCAACCTGGAGCAGGGTGGGCCATCATCCAGAAGGACTGGAGTCCTTAGACAGAAAGACCGAGAGGAGACGGCCGTGTGAGGGAGAGACACAGCTAGGCCGCCAGTCAACGCGGCGCCGTGCTTGCAGCAGGCCACCACCAGGAACCCACAGGCTCCTGCCGACACTGACTTTGGACTTTCAGCCTCCACAACTGTGAGACAGCAGGCCTTGGCTGTCCTCAGCACCCCAGGGTGTGGTATTTTGTTACAGCAACCCCGGGAGACTAAGACAACCGCTCCCTGCACGCCCCCTGCTTCCACATCATGCAGAAGGGGGCATGTTACACTCTTAAGACCCAAAGGTGGCAGCCAGACTCGCGGCATGGGGATCATCGAGGAGCTTGTTGGAAATCTCAGACCTGTGAGTAAGAATCTGCATTTCACAAGCTCCAGAAGATTTACGTGCACACTGAAGTTGTGAGAAGCCTCGAAGGCCCCTGTACCAATGTGTAGCTCCCACCACTCTCCCTCTTTTCCTTCTCTACCAGTGGTCTTCTGCTCCTCCTGCAAAATCTCTTCCTAGATACCACCACTCTACCCAAACCTCCCAAGCTGAACTAATAACTGCAGCCCTCTCTGGTCTCTTCTGTTCCTCTTTGTGTCTTTCATTCAAAAGGGCTGTTCCTGACATGGCCATCTAGAACGTTCCTCCCTTCTCCACGGTGTCCTGAAGACTGAAGCCTATCAGCTATACTCCCAGGCCGTCATTCTGCTCAGGTCTGTACACTGGTGGCTAAGTGCTCAGCCCGGAAGCCAGTACACCAAAGGTTTAACGTCAGGTGAAGGCCACGGTTTCATTCAAGTCGCTGGGATTTTAGTAGCAAGGAGACAGAAAGAGCAAGTGACCCCTTTCTCACTGCAGTCAACGAATGCAGAGCACTAGAGCATGGTGTCACCTGAGGAAGACGGCACCAAACCAGAACCGAGAGATGCACGTAAAAGCCAGCAATTCAGAGGGAGAGCAGACATGGAAACAAGGGACAATGAACACAGGTCAGGCCTGAAAACTGGAAAGAAAGCAAGTGTCACACCTGGAAACTTAGACCCAAGAAAAATCGTATTAAGCACTGAGTAACGAAAAGTAGATTAACATTTTAGAATGGGATTATCACCACTTGCTCCCTGACAGCTTCTCCAGGCACAGACCCAGGTCACGTCGGCCGAGTCAGCCCAGCTGCTGCCCGGAGCAGGCTGCCACCCACGTGGCCACAGGTTTTTTGGGAGCGGAAGCAGTGCCCAGGAGTAGCCGTTTCTCTGCTGCGAGCTGTTTTCACCCTCCAGTTTCTTCCGAATCTGAGACAGCCCAAAACGCTTGTCTTAGAAAGCTGGAATTCATGTAACTGAGCTTTCTTTTTTTCCCCCCTTTCCAAGGCTGCACACAATCTGTCAGATGACAGATGATTAAACTATTTGACATATGAAAAACAAAACAAATAAGCACACTCACTGCACAGGGCTTTTGTAGGGTTTACTTGTTGTCCAGCAAGAAACTGTAGGAGCTTCCTAATATCTACGTGCACTTCAGCCATTTGCTCTGGGTTTCTATCTTGAGAGGCATTTTCAGAGGCTAAAATGACATGAACATTTTAAAATACATCATCAGCTGCAAGAGGGAATCAGAGATAATGTGGTGACTGTTTACCTAAATAAATGACTTACATTCCATCTGGTTTTAACATTCCAGAGAAATATTGCGACTTCTAAGTGCTTGCTTAGTGAGTGACTACATTTGTAAGTCCCAGCTATTTAAAATGCCATGCTAATTTCAAGGGAATCTTCATTTACAGCAACTTGAAATATTACCCAATCTCCCCCTTTAGGTCAAAGAAAATGGTCTTTATCAGTCTTCACTATATACTTAAGAGGTGAAAGGTGCATAGCTAACGCAAGGCCTCTCATTCTAAACTGGAATAGAAAGAAAGCAACCTTTCAACTTCTAGAAAATCACCATAGGCAAAGAGACGCTCTTTGTGTTGAATAAAATGAGTAATACCAAAATAAATCACCTCAAAGAAATATCACAAAAAGCCTTAATCATATGGATTTCATTTCACTTTAAAGTAAAAATCACCTGCAATGGTACATTAAAATTTGTGCAAATTTGTAGCAGTAAATTTTAATTCCAAAATTGATGGGGTTATTGTACCTGATTCAGAACAAGGGCGCATGATAAAATGACCTTCCTGTCATTGGCTAAGGCTTTCTCCCGTGGCCCTTTTGCCCTCGCTTCCTGCTGGAGCATCCTCTAACTGCTCTGAACACCCGCTGTAGACTCTCTCACAGTGCGAACCCCCTTTTCCAGCTTACCAAACAGTTCCAGCACTATCTTCCTCTCCCACCGCTGACTGAACTGATTCCATTGCCCCTTAACTTCTATGAGATGAAAAATTTATTTATGATCAAATGAGAAAAATTCCTGGATCTGCTGACCCAATTTTATAAGAAAAAAGAGAAAATAAGAAGAAATGTTACTCTACTTTTCTGACTCCATTCCAGGTGAGAAATCAAAATCACTAGAACCAAACATTGGCACGTAAAAGCTGGAAGGGATTTTGGTGATTACTGAGCCTGACCCCCAGCCGTGCCCGTGTTCTCAGCTGCCCAGGGACACGTCTGCTTATTCCAAGGCAGGCTAACTCTTCCACTGCACCATCACAGCAACAGGCACTTTAATCTCAAATGTTGCAGTTCTCTCCCCAAACAGAAAGCACAGTTAACCAAATTTCAATCTTTTTACAACATTTAGAGGTCTCACTGGTCTGTTATCTGAAACATTAATCAAAAGCAAAATATAACCCTCTAGGAAACTTACCTACTGGAGGATTTCCAAGGTCTTTAAAATGAGTTGTAACACACACTAATTCAGTTTCT
>JAQZBX010092538.1:0-12260 GCA_029593785.1 Cabassous unicinctus
AACTATGTGACTTTGGGCTTCATTATTTAACATATCTGAGTCCCAGTTCCTTCACATGTAAAGTATGAAAGAGGATATTCCTCATCTAATTGCTTGAGAGTTGAATGAAACAGTCTATGTAAAGTTCTGAGCACAGTGCTTACCACACAGTAAGTGTTCAATAAATGTTTGCTATTAAATTTTTTTGGCTGACAGTAATGGGTCAAGAAATTCCTGTTTACAATGGAAAGCTCAAACATGTAATAGGTGGGCAAAGGACTTGAAGCATAGAAACCTAAATATGTAAACTATGACTACTTATACTATTATATTAGTAATTATTAAGGGCTTAATTTAGCTTTGTTTTAATTCATTCATCTGCTCATCCAATGAATTTTCTTCTCCAATGAATTTATGGAGAAGCTTCTATGTACCAGGAACTGGATTAGGGGCAGGAGACAGCAGTGAACAGGCTTTCCTTTAAAAAAGTAAGTTTCTAGTAAGGAAGACAGTGATGCTCAGTGGTAGTTACGACATAAAATAAAGAGTTCCTGGGGGAATGGTGATGGACGCTATTGGAGTTTATAGAGAAGGCACCTGATACAGTATGGTGAAGGGGGGGCAGTCAGAGATGGCTTCCTGTAGGAAGTGATATCTTTGAAGAAACTGGAAGGCCCAATATCAGCTGAGTGAAAGGTTGGGAACAAGAACAGGAAGAGCATTTTCAGGAAGAGGATGGGAAAAGGCATACAGTTCAGTAAGACCATGTTTAAAACACACATGGTGATTTATATATATTGCTACCTCATCATCTCGGTGATTAAGGTGAAATGCATATATTTTCTTGAAATACTCTCCCAAAAGTAGTCCTGCATTTCACTGTGGTGGGAACTATATCTTCAGTATTATATATCCAAAAGTTATTTGGATAGTTTAAAACTTCTTTCTGGACACTGACTACTAAATTACATAGAACTGATTCATGAGCTAATTGTTCAACCTTTCACTTCATTCTGACTGTGTACACAATTTAGTGGGAAAGAAATAAGAAATGGATTCCTTTGTTATTTATATTCACCTAAATCCACATTCTATTGCTGTTGAGATTAGCAATTAGATTTCTAATTAGTTCTCCAAAATGGATCTGTGGGTTTATTTCTCATAGAAGCGGAGAAAATATGGGTACCAAATGAAGAAACCATTAAACTTTTCTTAAATTTAATTTAGACAATCGAGCTTTGTGTGCTAATAACATGACATCATTCCATACCTATCTTGTGATCACACATACAACAAAACAGAATTGACAAAATCATTCAGAAAACTCACCATCATTTCTCAGAATTAGTGGCGTAGGTGGCCCTAGGACTTTGTGGTTTGTCACAGTATTGGTAACCACGCAGGTATAATTCCCAACATCTGACTTTTCTACTTTGGCAATATACAGATTCCCAGTTTCTTGAGAAACGAAGCGGCGATTATCCTGATAAGAAGGATATTCATTGAAGATCCAGGCATAGCTCAGCTCTGAAAATCAAAGGATGCATCATTATGAATATGACTTTTGGCACAGTCGAAATACACTGTACTCATGGAAGAAATGGTAGAAATTCACATTATTGTTCAATGATCCTTTTTCAGTCTGCTAAATTTAAGTAGGAAGCAATCAACAGTCCCCTAAAGCATTCTGCCAGTCTTCCAACCATCATTCAAAAAGCTTTTATTTCCAGAGAACTATACAGTACATTGATACTTGATTAAGAGAGATCCAACCTCTTTAAATCTAGGGAATATACATTTATAGTTTGCTAAGGATGTGCCAAGCATTATGCAACACTGAGCTAATGTTCAAATTACAGGGAATCTATAATGTTGACGCTGGAAGCTACCTTGGAAACTATTTACACCACTTCTTTTATTTTATAGATCATAATTGTTATAGTGCATCGTGGTGCCACATACTTGCATAGCACTTTGGGTTCCAATATCATTTTATAGTTTTCCATTTCCTAAGAAATGTTGGCACAGAGAAACTAAATAATTAATCTGAACTGCTAGCCCCAGTTAGAAAGAGAATTCCTGAGTCTTTATCCAGGCTTCTGGCAATGCCTCCTACTCTCAACTCAAATTCTTACTTTCTCCTTACTTTTACACTATTTTAATAAGATAGTATTTTGACACTGTAGAAATACTCACTAAATACACATTGACTGACTGGTTGGTTGATTCCACAAATGTAAATCTGTACTTAAAAAAATAAGCTTATCAGAGTTTCTGTTTGGGGTGATGAAAGTTTTGATAATGGATGGTGATAAAGGTAGCACAACATTGTAAATGTAATTAATGTTGCTAAACTGCATGCTTAAAAATGTTTAAAATGGCCAAACAGTGAAAAAATAGCTGAAGAATGATTATATCCATAAGGGACTATGAGATACTGGTCAAAGAGCAAATGTTGTCACAACACCTGTTCCTCCAAAAATGCCAGTGAAATAAGTGTAATAGGCAGTCATACTTGGAAATGTTCCTTTGAAATTTTGTGTTTTTTCTTATGAATTAGATAAATGTTTTATTCACATGAGCCCAAACTTTCAATTTCCAAGAAGAAACCTAAATGACAGAAAGTGAACTGTTGTACTACAAGGATCTCACATTTCTTTATCTTCAGGCATTCCATGATTTCTTGCTTTAAAGTACAGCCTCCAGATTTGTCCAAACTTGGAGAAGATACACTACGCTTTGGCACACATTAGCCAACGTACCCTCATTTTATCTTCAGCAGTTACTTTTGGGGTGCAAAGGGAGCCTCTGATTTCAGAACCAGTTGGCTGGATTATTTTAGGCCACTCTTTAATACAATCTTGGGCTAAGGTTTAAATGTATGGCATGTCCTAGGAAAATGGCAGAAATATCACTTCAGCTTTGTATAGAGAACACTAATTATTGTAAAAGGCATTTTTGTTGTTTAATACTTCAATGAGTCCCAATTGTAATTGACCTCAAAAATCAAATGTGCAACAGGAAATATATTCTGCATTAATATTCTGTGGTTTGCATACAAAGGAGGGGTCATGCAGATTGTTTTCCCTTTATCACTGGATTACATTTCTACGTACCATTTTAGATGGATATAATTATGTTTATATGAGAATAGCTAATCATTTTATTTACACATGTGCATATAATTATAAATAACCCCATGCTGATGTCAAGAGGACAGTAAGTGTAAATAAGCAAGTGCTTCCCAGCATGCTAGTTACTTTCTCAATAAACTGAAATCTGGGAGAAGAAAAGCCCCTACCATAGGTCATGAGGAAGTATAATCAAGTATGGTAGCCATAAAAACAGGACATTTTAACAAACACAGCAGACAATCCACTCCTTACTTACTCAATTTGGTGTGTGTGTTTCAGGCAAACCCAGTAATCTCTCAGCATCTCATATGAACAATAAGGAGAACACTACCTAGCCCCTAATTAGCTATAAGAGAGTTTTAAGTATGAATTAGCATCTCCGAAGTCACCAGGTAGAAGTTAGAGAGTAATTTACCAATATAATATTAATCAACCCACACCTCTCCAAGGAGATGTATAATCAAATAAATGAAACTATTTTTTTCTTCCTGAAAACATTTTTCAAAACAGTTGCTCCCCTTGCCTAGTGACACAAAGCTATTTTATTTTTTTTTTTTTAGGTACTAGGGGCCAGGGATTGAACCTGGGACCTCGTATGTGGGAAGCCAGCACTCAACCACTGAGCCACATCAGCTTCCCTGAGTTGGCTTTTTCATTTGTTTTGCTTGTTTTTTTGTTTTTTTTTCAGGAGGCACTGGGAACCAAACCTGGGAAATCCTATGTGGGAGGCAGGCACTCAACTGCTTGAACCACATCTGTTCCCACAAAGCTCTTTTAATTCTGCAGGAAGAGGGTAGTTTAGCAACTAGAAAGTCATACAGACCCTGGATATACAGGAAAAGGTTTCTGCTTGTTTTATTTTTTCTTAATTGCAGGAAAAAACCCCAAAAGACCTGAGTTCAAATCTGTGTGACTTAAGAGAAGTTATTTCAACTCCTTCACTTTCAACTTCTTAATTCCTAAATTGAGTAGTGAGGATTAGTTTATATAAAAGCATTCTGAAATCTATAAAGGACTACACAGATGTTAGTTATTATTGGTATTGCATTTCACCAAATTAATCATTTTAAAAGTTAAAAAAATCAATTAACATGCTTTTTATCTATTTAAAAGTTAGTTAATTACTTTGGTTTCACTGCTATTGTGACTTAAGTGCCTTAGTCCTGTAGTTGGAGATAAAAACAAGCTTATGAATATGATCCAGCATTTCTTAAACTGTGTTCCTTGGAATATTAATTCTCTGTTAATAGAGGTTCTCTACTCCCACCTCCCACAAATTTAAAAGGATTATGAAATCAAATAATTTTGAGAAGCACCGGACCAAACAAAGTTAAACAGATTTTAAATTTTTTTCTTTCAGGGCTTGTAAGAAATTTTTACATGCCTACGTCACTGAAATTGCTTACAGTGCGTTTAAGCATGCAAACTTATTTGATCGTGGAAGCCACCCCCAACCCCATACACACATGCTTTTATCCCCAAAACATCTATTCATAGCTCATGAAACTTAGTTTGGGAAACACTAAAATGATAGAATGACTTTAATATAGACGCTATTAACTGTATTCTGTTTTTGCAAAAATCACTAAGTAACATTCAAATTGAACAGAAAGCAATAAAAAGTTGAATTAAAGTTGTAATACGATATTGTAATAATAAAGACACTGTAACAATTTTCTGTGCATTGTAAAGGAACAAGCCATAGTTGCCAAGAAGAACCTTAACCTAAAGAGCCTAACATTAGTTCAACACTTAATATCTGTATCTCTTCTTGAGCCCCAAAGTGTAAAGGTCAGGCAAAAAGTCTAGGCTGGTTCACTGGTGAGATAATGGTGAGCCAAATGCCGAGCCCACAGAATGGGGAAATCTCTAACCAAGATATTAACTGAATTTTCTTCACAGAAAATATCACCACTTAGCATACTGTATTTTTTTTTGAGAGAGTATAACAAGAGTATCTAATTGTTGTTTATTGTTTTTAACAAATCAGTTTTATTGATACATATTAATAAAGCATAAATCCATCAAAATGTACAATCAATGGCGTTTGGTACAATCACACAGCTGTGCATTCATCACTTCAATCATTTCTAAAGAATTATCATTTTTCCAGTAATAATAATAATAAACAAGAACCAACCAAACAAACAAACCAAACTCATTACCTCTCAATCTCTCTATGCCTCTCCTGCCATACATAGCTGCTATTCTGTTTCCCTTTTTCTAGTGTATTTGCATTTATATCTTGTAAAAACAGTCTTATATATGCAGTATCACCCGTATTCGTATTTTATGTGAGGTTTCACTATGTTATACAGTCCCATGTTACATTTTTTAGCTTTCCTTTTAGTAATATACATGTCCTTAGACTTTCCCTTTCAACCACTGTCATACCCATATAATAGCTCTGCTAGTGACAAACACCATGACGTGCTCTCACCATTTCCATTCATTTCTAAAGATTTACAAACAACCTTTTAACCAATTCTGCACAGACTAACCCTCAACTTTCCATTCTCTACCCTCATTCTATTTTCTGGTGACCTATATTCTAATTATTAATTCCATGAGTTACATAACATATTTAGTTCATAATAGCATGTATTTTTATCTTCTGCTCAAGACAATCAGGAAGGAAAATGAGGAAAATAAGGATAATACAGATACCAGAGCATGCAAAATAAGTAAAGACAGAAAGTACCTAACAGGTCACTTGTCCTATGTCTTCATTTTAAAGATATGAAAATTCTGAGGCCCAAGAATAAGGTCAGAGGGTCAAAGGTGGCAGAGCAGACTTTAACTTTGTCCTTGTTGTCACACTCCCATTCTAGTGCTCTTTCCAGAGAAACAATAAAAGCTCTTGACATTTGAAAGTAAAGAGTTGGTATTCTTACATCATTCAACAGAGAACACAAATTTCCCCTAAGAATCAACATCCATTTTATCAGATCAAAACATTTTTCCATTGGGTTACATGAAATGCTATCAAGATTCTGAAAAATAAAGCCAAGTAAAAAAATCCGAAATACATTTTCATGTGCTGCAACTAGCAAAAATGTATCCCACTCAGTTTGATTTCCTTAGGGACTTCCATACAATATTTATACTTATTCAAACTTGACAGATTTCTTTTGATAAGTTTTCACACACTAATTGTTCTGGAAGTGACAGACAGTTCCTATCCCATTGGCAATTTGCAACAACTGAGTAAATAGTTACTTGGAATGCAGTTTTAAATAGATTGTGAAGCTTCTGATACTCAGTTGAAAAAGACGAAGACTAGTTATAATGTAATAACTGTTAAGGCAGAAGGTTTCTGATCTTTTTGTAACATCCAAATCTATTGGAAATGAACTCTGAAACTTCGCTCTCTTAGTGGATTTCTTTTTCCAACTCCTTGGCCAAAAGCAAAAGATGTTTGATTATTATTTTTTAAAGAAAGGCACCAATTTAGCAATTTTCAAATTCAGGTACTCATTGAGCAAATTCATCCAATGATCAGAGTCCTCTTGATAGAAGCTGTTATTTTGTTCCAGACACTGTCTAATTTCTTTCTAGAATTATATTATGCGTCATTTCATTCTGAGTCCTATCCTAGTGATAGAAAAGATGGCAGTAATCAAAGGTACCTATCTTAATCCTTGAAGTTTTAAATCTGAAAGAACACTTAAGTCTAACTCCTTCAGTTTTACAGATGAGGAAACTGAAGTCTAGAGAAATGGCATGGCTGGATCAGAGTCACACGTTTAGTAAGTGGCAGAGATGGGATTATGGCGTAGTAGCCTGTGTATTCAGAAAACTGATTCCTCTGGGAAGCCATGTGTTCTTCCTGGCAATTATTTAGAGCTACAAAAGATCTGTTTTCCTTATCTGTAAAGTAAGGGAATAGGATTAGATGATTCTAACTCTCTTCCAGTGTAAAATTCCATGATTCTATATGAATGTCAACAAGTACTACATTCTTGACAAATAAGGAAAGTGAGATCCAAAAAGACCCAGTAACTGCTAAGGATCACATAGGTAGGTAATTATTGGCAGGGTCTAGAACATATATATAATCTCAACATAGTTACTCATTTGATTTAAGCTGTGTTCTATAGAAAGAGGATAATAAAATCAACAATCAGGAAACTGTTGGCTTTATACATTATTTTAACAGCATAAGAGACAGGAAGTCTCCTCATCTTCAGATAGTTGTATCCACATCTATCTTACTTTCTATATAGTGTTCTATGGTTGAATTTAATCTGATACATGATTCTAAGAGAGTAGATGTGAAAAATGTACTTTAAATGATTCTCCAAATGAAATGGGTTATGAGAATGCTTTCATTGATTCATTTATTAGATTCATATTTACTAAGCATCAACCATTTACAAAAGCCCTGACCTCAGTGCTGGAATGGAGAGCAGTGCTGGCAAATATTGGAGAGCAGAAAGACAGAGATTGGAATCAGGTGGTAGTGTGTCCTGGCAAAAGGAGAGAGAACAGCGCAGTGGGAAGATCCCTGGATGTCAAGGGACGTGCATTGAGTTTAGTTTCAGTGCTTATTGGTTGGAAAGTAATTTCTACTACTCAGTTTTCTCATCTGAAAAATAGAGATAATGAAAATAATACTTCTTCTGCCTAAACCAAGAGTTGCACTGATCATATCTAATAAAAAAACATGTGCTTAGAAGTGGATTGGTAAGTTGTTTGTCTTTCCTTGACTTTGGGGAAAGGGAGATGTTATAAATTGTGAGCAATCTGAATCATCCCAGAAAAAGTAAGAATTGTACCAAGAATATCAAAGGCTATACAGCTAGTGGTTACACAATACCTGGTAGCAGGCAAGTCCGAGAGTGTGATACTGTATGAAAGATTTGAGAGATGGCGCAAGAAGAGAGTAACTAGACAGACTCCTGGTTTCTGGGAGATGAAGCCTCTGGATGATGCCTTTAATTATACTAAGATACTACATGATAAATTATAAAGTCATATGTAAACAGTCATCCAGTGAGAGCATGTGGGCCAGAGTAGAGGGGAGGTGTCTGAGAGGAGCTGAAATCTGTGAAACGATGGCTATCAAACAGATATTGGACTTGTATTAATTTTCAGACAGCCTAATTGGAATTTAACATTGATAGCAATGGCAATGACCCTTTATATGTTATGTTGTTGAAATCAAGCCAAGACGTCCCCTATTGTGCATGCTCTGTGGTCCTGAGAACTTGCTTCAGACAGGCCCCCATCATCCAATGGAGTCTACCCAGGCCCAGACACTGTCTTTCATTATTTATTAGCATTGAGTAAAGCAGGGATGGCATATACCTGCCACTTGGGCTACCAAGTCACCACTCCTACACACATAGAAGACATTGACATTGGACGACGCACAGCCTTAGAATCATTCTCAATACGGTGCTTCATGCAGTTAGCTACAATCTATTCATGCAGACACACCAAGTGAAACCTTTTCACCAGCTCTGCAATATTGATACTAGGAAAATAAAATGGTGACCATACAAGACAAGAATTAGATAAAGCTTAGTGCTAAATCTCATCCAAATTTGTGGCAAGCATTTCTAAAAATAAGCCTTCTGACCAAGGGGTAATTCACTTTATTGAACAATATATTTATTACAGGCTATTTACTCACTCAAATGTGGCAGTTGTGGTGTTGAAAGTGAGATGGCAAAAGGGGCATTTTCTAGTCATTATGTATGGTCTCTGAATATTGCTCATTAGTATGGATTACCATTTCCCTTGCCCATGTGTTAGTTCTTGTTTTCTTGCCTGTATTTTATTGGGTCAATTGGATATTTTTCTGGAGTGTAGATTTTTAAAAAACATTTGTGGGTGGAGGTTAAGGGATTTAACTTGAAAGCAATTGAACACATTGTTTTGATAGTTGACCAAATATGGGTTATGATGGAATAGGATATAAAATTCCTATGGATTTTAAAGGTAAATGGAAAGGTTTCAACAATATCTTGTATTTGTAGCTGACTGCTTCAGGATATGCTCCCAGATTCCCAGGGGGCAGATGCTGTCTCTCCTTTGCTCTTAGAAATGTAACAGTGGAAATGTGAAAAAAGTTTGACAAATATTGCCTAAGCCTGGGTCAGTAAACTTCATACTCTAAGGAGAAAAACAATATATTTTTTAAACAAAAGCACGTCCTTTTTGTTAGCATGGTAAGACTCTTGAGTAGAGGCTGTGAAGTGATGCCACACAGAATGGATTAAGCCTGTGTGTCTTTTATAGTGTGTCCGTGTTTTAAAACCAGTGAAAATCAAATGGCCATCCAGACTTCGGGATGTTCTTGAATCTTATACACAGTAGTTCTCAAACATCAGTCCTCAAGAGGGGTCTAGTGGTGCAGCACACTGGCCACTGCACTGGTAGTTCTCAAACTTGAATGAGCTTCAGAATCACCCAAAGGGCCACTGCTGCTGGTGTTGGGATTTGAGAAGACTGTTTTTAAAGATGTGAATACACTAGGCTCTCGTCCCACCAGGGAACACTTAGCAGAGCAGAGTCAGAGTTTCCCACTTAAAAGCTGGACACTGTCTTGAGCTTGCCCCAGTCTCTATCCCTCCGTACTGTCTGCACCAGGCCCATATTATTCAGTGGAAAATTTAGCTTGTGACCTCTGCTTTAGTATATGGAAGTAAAGATGAATAAAGAAATGGAATTGACCCTTACTTGCATAGTTTTGTTAGCATGAGAGTGGCATGGGGGTACATGAATAAATACGAGCTAATCTGAGTATTAAAATGGGAGTGAATGGAGGTTTGGTGCTGAAAACCAGAATCAACATTCAAGCTTTGCTTGACTGTCCTGCAGAATGTCCAGTCTTCTAGGTGGTGGTAACCCAGTAAAGCCACAGCTGCGAGCAGCAGCTTTCACAGACAACAACGGGCTGGTGAAAACACTGCTCTCTGGAGATGAAAGATCTGCTTCTTTCAGTTATTTGTTAAGAGCTTGGCATTGAAAGAAATCAACAGTTTATCACCATATTTTAGTAAGAGCTCAAACACGCAGACAAAAGTTCATTTTAGAACTATCAATCCCTTGAAGCATTGATAACTTTTGGGAGCCAAGTTTAAAATACTTTAGACAATGGGGACACTGCATAATAGTTAAAGAGACATATCAAAGTTCAATGCAAGGTTCTAGAAAGAACACTACTTTTCCTCAGGTCATGGGAGAACCAAAGAAAATCAGATGTTAAAACTTGTTCGGCTCAACACTTATAGTCCCACCTTCATCCCACCTTTTTGACAGATTCCAGATAATCTCTAGGAAGAAGCGAGGTTCTTATTGCTGGGGGGAGGGGGAGGGGAGAAGAAATCCAATTAGTGCCAAATCCTGTCGATTTAATTCCCAAACCTTTTAGTTTATGTGCCTACCTCACCATTACATGTCAGTGGGGTAAGTACATCCTGCCTTTTTGCCAACATCAGTCTCACTGCCATTCCAGATTAACCCACATGCCACTGCCAGATTAATCCTCCTAAAGGGTAGCTCTGAAGCATATTCCTCCTTCACACAAAAGTCCCCCTAGGGCTCCACTGCCTCCTGGATTACATAAAATGCGTCAAGCTAGTATTCACGTTCTTCCATAGCAGGACCTCAAATTACCTAGTCTTAGTGTTATGGGTTGAATTGCATTCCCCCAAAAGACACGTTCAAGTCCTAAACCCTGGTTCCATGAATATGACATCATTTGGAAATAGGGTCTTTGAAGATGTGACTAATTAAAATGAGGCCCTAATCCAATATGACTGGTATCCTTTTAAGGAGAGGGACATTTGGACACAGACAGACAGCAGTGTGACGACTAAGGCAGAGATTGGAGTTTTGCTGCCACAAAGTAGGTAGCGCCAAGGATTGCCGACCACTGCCAGAAGCCAAGGGAGAGGCAAGGAAGGGGTTCTTCCCTACAGACCACAAGGAGTGTGGCCCTGCCAACACCGTGATTTTGGACTTCTAGACTCCAGAACTGTGACATGATACATTTCTGTTGTTTAAAGCCACTCAGAGGAGCGGATGTGGCTCAAGCAGTTGGACGCCCGCCTCCCACATGGAAGGTCCTGGGTTCGGTTCTGGGTGCCTCCTAAAGAAGACGAGGAGAAACAACGAGCAGACACAATGAGCGGAGACAATGTGCAGACACAGCAGACACAGTGAGCAGACACAGCGATCAGGCAATGAGCAGGCAGACAAGGGAGCCATCTTGGGCGGGGGTCGGGGTGGAGAAAGCCACTCAGTTTGTGGTATTTTGTTATGGCAGCCCTAGGAAAATAAAAGACACTTAGCTTTCTAATTCTCTCTCTGCATAAATCCATATTCTAGGTGAGTATTCCTCAAAAAAGGTCTTCAAAACTCTGGAGAGGCTGAGGAGGGGCATCATTGTTTAATTTATTCATTCAATCCGTGCTTATTCCCTCAGGGGTCAGCTTTATAGGCAAAGATAAGGCATAATGGGAGGGCTATGCCCACCTCATTTGTGCTTTAAGCAGGGAGCTCTGTTTTCTCTTTTTTACAATTTGCACTTCTCCCTCCCCCAAATAGTTATTTCCAGAAAGGTTTGTACTGCTAAGTAGGGCTGCTTAGGGTCAGAGGAAAAAAGTCGTGGATCCTGTTAAGTGTCCTTTGCAAAGTCTCTGACTTTGCTTGTGCATTTTCTCTTCTCAGAAAGCCTTTCCAACTTCTGCTTATCTCAATCATCCCTTTTGCACAGAGCAAAGAGCTGTTTTCCTGCCTTACAAAAAACACGTGGTCTCTCCACAACAATCAAATAGGCACTTTTTTTCCTTTCTGCCTCACAGCAACTAGCACATTATTTCGCGTATTAAAAATGTAGTTTTTCCTATATCAAAATGGTTTGATTGTTTCTCCATCTTCCAGACTGTGTACTCACTGCAGTCTGGCAGGAGAACATGACTCAAGATTCACTTTTGTCCCTTCCCTTCTGTAATCAACTCAGTAAACATTAATTGAAATCAACTAAAATTCCAAATGTCAATTTTGTGGAGCACCGATATATTATTGACCTCCAGGACATAAGTGCTCACTAGTGAGAAAGAGGTTATCTATAAAAAATGAGGGCACACATTTTCATCAACCATTGGTGACAAAGTCACTGAAATCAGAGGAAGG
>JAQZBX010092539.1:0-12493 GCA_029593785.1 Cabassous unicinctus
TGGTTACAGGCTGTTAAAAGGTTTAATTTTGGGAATTACAGGACAAACTATGATTCTTAATTCCCCAGCCTTGTAGATAAGAATTTCAAGTTAAACTTATATTTTCCTAACTTGTCACACCTAGCCTTCCCCCATCACTCTTGCAAAGAGGAGGCCCTGGGGTGGGGGTGGGGGTGCTGGATAGGTCAAGGAGCTTAGGAAAAGCTTTTTTCCTTTCCCAATAGTTTCTATATCCAGATTTCTATATGACCTTTCTATCTTGCTTAGCTTCTCTAATTTGGGCTCCAGGAATATTCATTTACATATAAGTGCTTATTTAACTTTTAGAAATTTGACTAGAGCTCTTTTAGGAATTTTCATTTGTTTATTTGATATTACCATCCCAATGTATGAAGATATACACTGAGCAAATAGGCAGGCACAAATAGAGAGACACAAAAACACAACTCACAACCTTAATTATAATTTTCATTTCTGTCTGTGATAGACACATATCCCTTTCTAGTTTTAACTCTTCTAAGCAGCGCCTTTGCCACTTGTGCCTTGGTAACCATCCACAAGTCTTCTAACAGGGACCATGTTATAGCTGGCCACTATCTAGCAGTCTCCCTTTTTCTAATTTAAATGCAGCTACTCTGCTACTTGCTGTAGCACAGCCAGTATACACATCAGAGTTTTTAGGGCATCCACATACTCTCTCAGTTGTGCCCACTCATCCAGGAGGGCAGCTACCCTTCCCCCACATGATGTTATAGGCCAACCCAGGATTTCCCCCACGGATTCTCCTTTCCTTGAGCTCATGCCTGCTACTGCCAGTGGTCCTTCAGTCTCCTGGCTGGTGGCTTGCCAATTGTTCCAACCCAACTCCTGAAGGGCAGGGGTCAGGGCAAGATCAAAGAACACACCTGGCATTGAGTCAGACATAAGCTTTATTGAGACTTACAGACAAGAGAGGGTCTCTGTGGCAGGCCAGAAAATGGAAGTAGTGCTCCACAAAGAGGCAGGAAAATGAGGGGCAATATAAAGGGTCTCAGAACAAAGACAGTTTCTGCTAGGGTTACTTGAAGCACATAAATGAGGTCTGGTGATGTTATTGTAGGAAGGGAATGTACATCTTGGAGAAAATTATAGTCTACAATACCATATGTATGTTCTTTTTCTTTTGGGGATGGTCATTAATTTATAATTTAAGTTTGGATCACACAGGTGGTTATGTACTGTGGGCTTTGTTTCATTTAAGGAGGGGGAGCTTGGGTTCTGGGCTTCCACAATGACAAATATCACCCATGGACCACGAACACAAAGTGGCAGATCACATCACCAAACTGCTTAGAAACCCATGTTGAATTGACACTTGACTGCCTCAACCTCAGGTCTTCTTGTCCACTGCAACCCTGACCAAAGGTGAAGGTCATGAAGTGTGCTTGATAGTTTGTCACATGCAAAGAGCATTTTCTCACAGCTGCAAATACCTATGGGAAATGGTTCTTACCCTAACTGGTACTGGTTGGGACCAGGTAATTTTTTTTGTATGGGCAAAAGGGAAATGTATTTCCAATTCCCAGAAAAGTGCTATGTGTCTAGCTGTGACCCTGACACTCAGGGACTGTGGTTGTTTGAAAACATGTGTACCCCAGAAAATCATGTTCATAAAGCTAATCCATTCCTGTGGGTGAAACCTATGGTAAATAGTACCTTTTGAATAGGTTACTTCAGTTAAGACATGACCCAAAGTGGGTCTTAATCCTCTCACTGGAATACTTTAAAAGAGAATGTAATTCAGACAAAGAAAGAGAGTGCCATGGAAGCAAGAAGCTGAAATTTAAAAAAACAAACAAACTAACAACAACAACAAAAAAAAAACACAGAAGAGAAGGGAGAGACCAGCAGACAATGCCATGTGACAGAAGGAGCCCAAGATCACTGGTAGCCAATCTTTGGGAAGAAAGCATTGCCTTAATGATGCCTTTATTTAGACATTTTTCTCTGCCTCAAAACTGTAAGCTTGTAAACTAATAAATTTCCATTGTTAAAAGTAAAACCATTTTATGGTATCTGCTTTGAGCAGCTTAGCAAATAAAACAAGGGCCATGTGAGGCACACCTAGAATTGCTTCTACCAGCAGAGACCCTAGGAAATGGGAATTGGGGCTCCATCCATTTTGAAGGAAGGGCTAATGGGGAACTTCTGAGTTTACCATGAGCATTATCACACTAAATTACCAAAGCTGATGTGGCCTGGGATCATCTGGCCTACACATGGAAAAAGTTTGGCCTATACAAAGTTTGGAACATTGCTTTTCCTAGTCTATTTCCCAGTAATGAGAAAAGTAAATGTTCCCTTTAGAGAATTAATTTTCCCTATTCCCGAGTCAGGTCTTGTCCTGCTTTTACAGGTGACATGAAAATTAGGCCATGAGGGAGATTACTTGACTGTATATTTGCCTTAGAAGTAGGACCTTGAGTCCTCTACACTGACTCCCTCAAAGATCCCGCTGGGTGATTATGTTTTGATGCTCAGTTGTGGGAAATGTGAGTGTTGATAGCTCTATGTGGGCAGTGGGTTGAGGGAGGATTTTCTCTATGTAGTAGTAACAGAAATTTCTTCTTATTTTTTTTAGTCTTGAATTTAGTGACTCTCATCTAAATTGGAAATATATATTCAAGTTAAAGGATCAATTAATGAATGACTGTTTTGAGAAACCATAAATTGATAAATTTGTGTGAAGACATGATTTTGAGATACTTTATTAATTTTTATTGTATTTAATTTTTCTCACTTTAACATGCTTTTTCAAATATAATTTAATTGTTTTTAATCAACTTGTGATATTTTAAAATGCTCAGGCTCTCAACTCCTGAATGGTTTAGTTATTCTTCTTAGTTCTATACATACAATCTTAAATTTTTGAACTCTTTATGTTATATAAAATTGGATATAATTTAGTGAGAAACATGATGATGGTTGACTGTTTTCATACATTTAATATAAACTTGTTATTTTTTCAATAAATGAAGTTAACAGATCACCATGATGGTCTTTTTATTTCATATCATTAAACTTCTTTTTATGTCAGGGTTGTTTTTTTTCCTACATATCTTTGACAACCAGAAGTTTCATGTAACCGTTGGCCAATTTGATGTAATTATGAATTCCAAAAATATAATTGGATTATGCTTGTAAACTGATCTGTTAATCTGGGCATGATTAGGTTATGATTAGGGTGTTGAGCCCCACCCCTTGGTGGGTGGGGAATCAACTATAAAAGGCATGGCAAGAACAGTTTTGAGAAGCAGTCCTTTGAGAAGCAGTTTTGATGTTGGAAATAAGGCCCCAGGAGAAGAGATGCAAGCCATTCGCCTGATCGTCTACAGCTGACCTTGTGGAGGAAACAGGAGCTAAGCCCAGAGAGAAACACAGTACTGGGAAGAGAGGAACCCCAGAAGCCTGAACCCTGGCAAATACTGGCAGCTGTCTTGCTCTAACACGTGGCAATGGACTGTGGTGAGAGAAGAAACTTAACGCTTTATGGCCTAGTAACTGTGGACTTCTACCCCAAATAAATACCCTTTATAAAGACCAACCCTTTTTTGGTATTTCACATTAGCACCCCTTTGGCTGACTAATACATTTCATTTTCTTCAAGTTATGAAATCTTTATAGAGCTAATTACTAACTCATATTCATGGGAGATAAGAATGTTCTGCCCAATCTAAATATATTTTAAAATTCAGTTTAGAACATTTAATAATTTCAGTTTAATATTTTAAGTTTTCTAAATAACACAAGCATTATAACAATATTCTTTATGTTGGTTTGGTGATTTTTTTCTGTAATGAGAGAAAACAATGTACAAAATTTTGGCAAAAAAAATTTTCCTTCATTATCAAAAAATCTTCTAAACATTTAATTGTTCTTTCCGCAAAATCCCAATATGCAATTGTACCATTAAAACATGAACTCACACAAAGGCACATGTAGAATTTTGTTTTGATTGTTGAATCATCACAAATCTCACATTAGTGATGTGAGAGTTCACCAGAGTGAGCATATATCAGGGATGAGGTGTCAAGGTTGTATAGCAGAGTATGAGAGCTGAATTTGATTGAAAGCACAATGGAACAGACTGATATTGATGGAGGTTGTCCACTCCTGGACAAGATCTTCATTTTCTCAAGGAGATTGGATAGTGGACTACTTTTTAGCCTGGGAAAAGAAAAAATTTGCATTTTCCTTTAAAACATATGCATATTGAAGCCCTTGCCACTTATGCTGCTGGGAAGGAAAATAGAGGGAAGGATGTGCCTCAATTTGTCTTGATATTCAGGTGTTAAACATACACTGTATGCTTCCAAATTAAGTATTTAATAAAAATAGTATAAAGGAAGAACATGTATATTCTTTTCCCTGTATCTCTGTTGCAGAGAAACATGATAATAGAAGAACTTTAGTGATTATTTGAAGAAAATAAAATGTGGTCTGTTCTTTGTTGTGGTCAGGCAGGACTTTAGGGTTTCCAAAGAATTGTAGAACATAGTAGTGATCAACACCCTTCAGTGCTTCCCAATGTTTTAACTCTGCAGTGACAGTTTTGTCTATGCTTTCCCTCAGGAGAACTAAAGTAATACGTGGAGAATGAAACATCTTCATTAATAAGAATTTGCTCCCAGCTGCACTTCATATTCAATTCAGCCTTCATTTATGCCAAAGATTTCTCATTTTATTATCTTGAAATTTGTATATGTCACAGAGGGTCTTTTCAAGGAACAGAAGTATCATTGGCAAAGAATCATTCTTGGCTGGAAGTGCCTGTTTTTTCTCTATGTTTCCCTGTGGTCTTGGCTACAATTTTGCAAGAAGGGGAACCACATGGTCAGCCATCACCAGCTTACTGGGACTTTTTATTCATCCATATCACACATAGATAAATTCCAAGCTCCAATTTTCAATGTTTTGTGCATACAGTCATATCTGTTTCAAAATTGTTTATCAAATAGATAAATTTGATGGTGTGTTAATTATATTTGCCAATATCATAATCTCAACTCAGAAATTGTTCTTCATGGTATATAATATTTGATTTTGTTCAGGAGAATTGAATGTAGCTTCACAGAAATTATATCATTCATTATATAAAACAATTCACTTTTATGCTTATTTTATTGATAAAGAGACAGAGCTTTCCAAACTTCTTGAGAGACGGTGCCGTTGCTTCTTCGATATGGTGTGCATATCCATGAACATGTTGGATATGCACACCATATCCAGCATGTTCATGGATTTGTTCTTATAGGTGAAATACATATAAATGTTTTTCTGGAGAAACAATACTAAAGCAGAATCTTTATGAATACATAAGTGTGTATCTGGATTAATTAAAAATATTGCAATAATGTAACAGTGATGGTTGGGATTAGTGATGATGGTGATATGACAATGATAAACAATGCTGGTCGACTGACACCTCTTGTTTTGTTTTGCTTTGTCCTCCAGATAGTCACACAATGTTTTATCTTCTCCATTAAGTTGGATGAACTTTCCAATTCTTTTGCCATCAAAAAATGGCTTGTTTCCCAAACTGGCATTGGAATCTCAGCAAACACTTTCCTTCTTCTCTTTCGCATGTTCACACTCCTTCAGGATTGCAGGCCCAAGCCCACCGATGTGACCGTCTGTCACTTGGCCTTCGTCCACATAGGTATGCACCTCTCCAGGGCCTTTTTGATGTTCACAAACATGTTTGGGTCCCAGAGTGTTCAGGATGACTTCACCTGTAAGGCCTTGGTGTACGTGAACAGGTTGATGAGGGGCCTCTCTGTCTGCACTACCTGCCTGCTGAGCGTGCTCCAGGCCATCACCATCAGCCCCAGCTAGTCCTGGTTGGCAAAGTTCAAATTTACCTCCCCACATGACATCTTCCATTTCTTCCTTTTCTTATGGTTCTTAAATATGTCTGTTTCTAGCCACCTGGTTGTTTACACTGTGTCTTTTTTCAACATGTCTGGGCTCAACCTGATGTTTATCAGTGAATACTGTTCACTTTATTCCATGAACTACATCATCAGCGGCCTGTTTTTCATACTGTCACTATTTAGGGAAGTCACCTTTGTAGGGGTCATGCTGCTCTCAAGTGCATACATGGTGATTCTCTTGTACCAACATAAGAGACGGTCCCAGCACCTTCACAGCACAAGGTTCTCCCCAAGACATTCCCCAGAGAAGCAGGCTACCCAGACCATCCTGCTGTTGATGAGCTTCTTTGTGGTTGTGTACTGGGTGGATCTCATTATCTCATCTTTCTCAGTCCTCTTATGAATGTATCACCCTGTTGCCCTGAGTGTCCAGATGATTGTGGCCATTGTCTATGCCTCTGCCAGTACTTTAGTGCTAATCAGATCTGATAAAAGAATAATGAAGGTTTTGCAAAATATTTCCATCAATAATTAATAAATGAGTGATGGAATTTGTTTTAAATAGAAACTTTTGTTTGGTAGCAGAAAAACTACTCATGTAGAACAGCTTTTGCTATCAGATTTAAATCATTAACTTTGAACATATGCTAACAGGCCTTATTGGATCATTTTTTCCATTATACTTGTTGAGTTAATATTTTTATGCTTGCTATCCCTGTTTGCTGCTAAGTTCTTCCTTTTGGAAGAACTTAAGTCATATATCCTTTAGATTTGATTCCTTTAATTTCTACATGCTATAGAAAATTTGCTGTTGTTCATAAAATCTTTCAGTTTTTGTGTGTCTGAAAATATTTTGATTTTGCCCTTATTCTTTAAAGATACTTTATTAGTGTGATGGTTAGGTTCATGTGACAACTTGGTCAGGTGATGGTGTCCAGTTGTTTGGGTAAGCATGCACTGGCCTGATTGTTACTGTGAAGGTATTTTATGGACTTAAAACATCAGTAAGTTGAATACATCCATGGTTGATTACACCTACATTCAACTGAGAAAGAAGACTTCAGCAATGAGAGATGTCTCTCAGTTGAAGGCATTTAAAAAAAGAAGTAATGATTTTGGCAGTCAGAAGAGAGAATTTCCCCCTCTATTTCAGCCAGCCAACTTCTCCTAGAGAATTCACCAAAATTTCATTGGAATTCCCAGCTTGCAGCCTGCCCTATGGAATTTAAACTTGTGCATGCCCAAAGTAATGTGATAAAATTTTTATAAAAATCTCGTAATATTTATAAATATCTCCTGTCGGTTCTGTTTTCCTAGAGAACCCTAACTAATATAACTAGGATTACCTAATATGACTTTGTTTTTCTCTGTATACTTTGAATTTAATGTCCTGGAGGATTCTGGTTTCACTTTCTGCTGTGGAGAATATGGTATCACTGAATTATACTTCCAAGATTATTTGGTTTTCCTCTCTGGCCACTTAAAAAATTTTTTCTTTTGTCTATATTTTAACCAAAATATATCGCTTAAATGTTTCTTTTCTTTCATTTTGATTTGTATAAAATGTGTTTTCTGAAATGGAGGATTTATTTTAGAACTTTGTAATTCAATATTTCATTGATGATTACTCCTCTTTTTAATCTCTTTTCAACTACAGAAATCGAGTGAAAAGTTTTTAATTTATTTTCCTTTCAGTTATCATCTCTATAAATCTGTACTTATATGTTCTCTCTGTATTTGTTGTCTCTCTGTGCTATAGTTTAACTAGATTTAGTCAGCTTATATTCCTATTTCATGATTTTTTTTCACTAAGACTAATTTTTTGCTTAATCAGTATCTTGATTTTTAATCTGTTATAATACTTTTTTATTTTAGAATTTCTACTTGGATATTTCCAGTTTTGCCATGTATATTTTGCAGTGTTTTTCACTTTATAAATGATTTTGATATCATATTTTATTTCACTTTTTATCTATTTATAAAATTAAATCATAATTTCAGTATCAGAAGTCCTCTGACATCTCATTCCATCAATTTTGTGTCTTTTGTCCTCCATCCTGTTAGCTGATTTCATTTTTAACTTGTGTTTGTTTATTTTTCAACTTTTTATTTGTAGTAACATATATTCAGCTCAAAATTTCCC
Organism: Cabassous unicinctus; assembly: GCA_029593785.1. NCBI lineage: Eukaryota > Metazoa > Chordata > Mammalia > Cingulata > Chlamyphoridae > Cabassous > Cabassous unicinctus. The sequence continues at coordinate 8,056 of JAQZBX010092539.1, forward strand.
ATTATACCCAGTTTTAAGCGTACAAATCTGTGGTATTAATTACATTCAAAATATTATACTACAAATCACCAACATTCATTACTAAAACATTTTCATCACCTCAAACAGAAACTTCAAGAAGAGGATTGTGGAAAGATGGCATAATAGGAAGCTCTGGGAATCAGTCCTTCCACAAAAACAGCTATTGAACTGGGAGGAACTGTCTGAATCAACCCCTTTGAACTGCAGAGTCTAGGGTAACATTGTGCCAAATCCAGGGAGAAAGAGGGTGGTAAATTGTGATAATGACAGTGAGTTGCACCCTCCCTGCAGTGGCTACCATCCCTTCCCCTGCCTTGTGGCCATCAGCTAGAGTGAGTGGAACCTCAGCTCCTGGCACTGCTTGCTAGTGACAGGTTGGAATATAAAAAACTCATCCTCCAAACTCCAGAGATGTGTAGTCTGATCCCAGTTTTCTACCTCTGATCAGCTACTTCAGATCTGTCATGGACAGTTCCAAGGGGTACAAAGGCAACAGAGGAATCTTGAAGACAGTTACTTACCTCAGAACAATGGAAAAGAGTTAATGGGCTACATTAACTGGTCAAGTGTTGAGTTAAGAAAACGCAGCTTCAAAAGCCAGGGAAGAAGCTTCTGGCACACTTACTGGCCCCTCCCTCATTTTCTCCACAACTCAGAATGGATCCAGCTTGTACTCCCATTGTGGGTCCCTGGTCCTGTGCCAGAGGGCACAGAGTGGCTCCTGTGTGGATATTGGGATGAATGGTTGTCAGTGACAATCTATTTTGTAGAAGTCTAAGAGACTGTGATGGGGAAGGCATGAGGTGATTGCCAGATAGCAGCAATGGCAGTAGAAATAAATAGGTTAAATGACCTGGGGCAAAGGAGTATCCACATTAAACATTTTAAACAGCACACAAGAGGGGGAGGAGAACTTTCCAAAGGGAATGGAGAGAATTCACTCAAATTCCACTTGAATGTAAACAAGGAATTCCTGGAGTTTAGAGAACACAGGCACAGGAGAAGAAGCAGGCTTCCCACTTCTGGATCCATGTAGGCTCAGATAAGACAGAGATAACCCTGCACTTCCCATTTGTCTATAGCTTATCTTCTTAATAGTTTGGCTAAACTCTGAAAGAGATCACTAGCCAAATCACAACCAATCAGCAAAGAGAGTGAAAATTTTCTGCCTTAGTTTCTTTATTTTCATTAGCTCCAGGCATACAAGAAAATCTGTCATATCACTAGCAGGATACAAACCTAACAGAAAGCACAGGGACTAAATCACAGAGTTAATAATTTAATATATTAAAATACACAGTGTGCAATAAAACATTACAAGGCAAACAAAGAAACAGGAAAATATGGCCCATCCAAAGGAAAAAGATAATAATCAAGAAACCATCAATGAATAATAAAAGACTTTAGACTTATCAGACAGAAACTTTAAAACAATGATCCCCAATATGCTCAGAGAGAAAAAGGAAAACACAGAGAAAAAAATGAAGGATATGAGGAAAACAATGAAAGGTCTAGGAATTTCTCCAGAGAAATACTGGAGTTGAAGAACAAAATAACAAATTAAAATTCCATCGATGGTTTTAACAGCAGATTGGAGGTGGCAGAAGAATCAGTGAATGCAAATACAAGACAACGGAAATGATTCATATTGAGAAGCAGAAAGATGAAAGTATAAAAAAGAATGAACAGAGTTCTGGAAAGATGGTGGTGGCATAGGGACTGGCAGTGCTCACCTCTCTTACAAAAACAGCAAGAGGAAAGGCAGAAGCTGTCCAACAAAACTGTTTTTGGATCTGCAGACCAGGGGAGTGCTGCATATCATCCAGGAGAAAGTATGACAGGGACATGGAGAAGCTGAAGCAAAAACTGTGAGTGAATTGCTCCCATGGCATGGAATGGTGCCAATTCTCCACCCTCAAGGCAAGCAGCCTCTGTACAACCATTGCTGACTGCTACCTACTGAGAGAGGAGCAGACATTTTCCTCCCTGGGAAGAGGGAGGGTGTGGCAGAGGGCTGATTGTGGTGCAAGTTTGGACTGTAGGTTCCAGCTTTGAAACATGTATCTAGATGGCCTGGAAAAGTTCCCATTGTTAAAAACAGTGCAGTGGAGCTAAGAAAAGACACATTCCCTCCCTCATAAGTCTATGGGGGATGGCTTGCTAAAGTTTGTAGTAGGCTAGCAGGTCAGAAAAGTGTACACCCAGGAACTTGAAGGGGAAAAAGGAGGCTTTTGGGCACTGTTCCTGTCCCTATTCCCAGGGACTCTTGAAACTGTTCTGTGCCCAATTAGTGGGTCCTGCCCCTGTTTTGCTCACTTAAACATGAGTAATTTTAAAGATTTAGAATAAGTTGAACAAAAAAATCAAAGAAGAGCTGCAACACAAAGCCAATCACCAATAAAACCCTAGGCAAGAGAGAGAAATTGACCATCAGAATAAACTCATCAACATAATCAGATACTTAGACACCAGCAAAAATTACAAGCCATACTAAGAAACAGGAATATATGGCTTATTCAAAGGAACATGTGAAAAGTTCAGACAAGACACCGGATTTCAACCAACTAATCCATGATGTTCAAACGATCTATTAAATCAATTCAAGGAGATGAAGGAAAATATGGCTAAAGGGATAAAAAATATTAAGAAGACCCTGGGTGAGCAAAGGAAACATTTGAAAGTTTGAAAGAAAAGTAACAGAACTTATGGAAATGAAAGATACAATGGATGAGATTAAAAATACATTATAGATCTTCCATATGATCCAGCGATTCCACTGCTGGGTATATACCCAGAAGAATTAAAAGCAAAGACACGAACAGATATATGCACACCAATGTTCGTAGCGGCATTGTTCACTATTGCCAAAATTTGGAATCAATCCTGGTGCCCATGAACAGATGAAAGGATAAACAAAATGTAGTACATACATACAATGGACTATTACTCAGCTGTAAGAAGGGACAAAGTGCTAACACACAGAAAAACATGGATGAATCTTAAAGACCTTATGTTGAATGAAGCAAGCCAGGCATTGAAGGATGAACAGTACATGACCTCACTGATTTAAATTGAGGAAAGTAAGCAGTCTCCAAGAACCATTGTCTGAAAGATAGGTTTAAAAGAGCGAGAAAGAGAAGAGAAGGTTGTGAGCCATCACCCATATGGACATAATCTATGGTAAAGTGATACAGTATAGTTGCGTATTGAAGGGATAGGACAGGTGGGTAGTGATATTACTCGGTTTGGTGGTGCAGGGTTGACAGGTGGGTAGATTAAGAAGGGTGGGTTAGAATACCCAGGATACTGGGGGTAGAGATGGGAGAGGGACCAGGTGAACACGGGATTTGTGGGTATGAGGTTGAAAGTGCAGGGGTGGGAATGCTCTTATGGCAATATGACAAGAGAGTGTCACTGGTTTAGGGTGTTGGTTGGAGGGGAACTCAGGATGGGGCGCATCTGGAGCAGGCTTCTGGAAAATGTGTGAGTGTTCATCCTGTCATAATGTGTTGTGTCAGTGGGTGGAGACCCATGCGTTGAGCAGGAAGGAGATGGACCCCCATCTTTGGGAGGACCGATTCACCCAGAAACCGACAAGTGGGCGTCTCTTATGAGCAAGGGCGGTTCCTAATAGGGGAGGATAAATCAGCGTGTCAAGACCCCTTGTTGCATGTAACTATGAATCTTGTCATCCAATGAGTCAAGTCAGGGGGCCATCATGTGCCCCGGGGGGGGTGGGGAGGGGTGAACAGAATAGATCAAACAGGGGGTATTTAGTGGTCAGGGGAAATGTTTTTTATTACCTTACAGTAATGGACACAGGACATGGTAAATATCATCAAAAATTATTAAATTGTACAGTCTAAAATGTAAACCATACTGTAAACCATTGACAATGTTTACTAGCTATGTTTCACTATTTGTATAACAGTTTTAACAATGCTACCATCCACATACAAAAAGGTTCTAATATGGGGTGAGGAAAGGGGAAGGAGGTTGGGTATATGAGAGTCTCTGGTATTCTGTGTGTGACTTTGCTGTGACCTAAAACTTCTTTGAAAATTAAATGAAAATTTGGGAGACACTGGGGAGTGAGAGGGGAAAGGTGCCACAGTACAGATTGGACACCCGATAATGCAGTGATAAAAAGAAAAATGTAAAAAAAAATTTTTTTTAAATTTTTTTGTTTTTTCCCATTTTTTGAATATCCCAATCCTTTAATTTTATTTTATTTTTAGTGTTTTTTTTTTAAGTTTCCATGTATTTTATCTCTTACATTTAAACTTATCATTATTATTTCATTTTCCTATTAATTGTATTTGGCTATTATATGGGCTTTATCTTTAAGGAAGCTTTGAATCACAGAAGGGTTACAACGGGGGCGGGAGAGGATCGTTGGTGGGGGGTGTCAGGGATG
>JAQZBX010092540.1:0-12263 GCA_029593785.1 Cabassous unicinctus
TTCCTTCCTCTGCTCCGGCCTGCCCTCTCCCCTCCTCCCTCCACCAACAGGCCCCTTTTTGTCTTTCAGCCTCTGGCCCCAGCTCTTGAGCGAGGGGGCAAGAGTGGCTTCTGGTGCCCAGTCCACACTGTGGTGCCCTTGAGTGAGCGAATCTCCCCAAGAGCCCCCCACCTTTATCTGTAAGGCTGTGGCCACTCTGCTGTCTTTGGAGGCACAGTCCCGGTCTCACTGGTGACTCTACCCTCCCTTGCTTGAGCCCTGCTGGCTGCTGCCTCAGAGAGCAGGAAGGTGGGGGTCGGGCACCTGGGCGGGAAAGAAGGGGCCCAAGAGTCTGGCTTTGGGGAGGGGCAGCCCACTTTAGTGCTGGGGAGCCCCCCCAGAAGGAGCTATGGAGATGGATTTGGGGTTGGAGGTGTCAACCCAAGGGGGCTTGGCCTCCCGTTTGAGTTTGTGGTTCTCGCTGGGGGTTACTGGAACCTCATCCTCTACCCAACCTGCTTGGTCAAGTCTGGAAACATCCAGATGGTTCAGCTCCTGGGCCTGACACGTTTCCCTTGGCGCCCCTGAGCCTATGGGCTGCTGGGAGGATGGAGAGGATGAGGCCAGTCCCGGCAGTAGCAGAAGCGGAGGCTCTCAAAGGAGGCCGGGCCCCCTCCTCCCTGCCTCCCCTTGGCCTTTTTGTCTGCTGTCCAGGCCACCGTCACCCTGTCTGTCACCTTTGTTCTGATGTTGCTGGAAGTGTCATTACACTTAGGGTTTTTAAAATTACCGTACCATGTCTTCAATGGGAAATTTCCCATTTTAACCACTTTCAAGTGTACAGTTCAGTAGAATAAAGTACATTCCCCATGTTGTGCTACCATCACTACTGTCCATTGCCAAAATTTTTCCATCCTCCAAACAGAAACTGCATCTGTTAAGTGTTAATTTCCCATTCTCTGCTCCTGGTACTCTGTAATCTTCTGTCTCTATGACTTTGCTTCTTCTGCTTACTTTGTACAAGTGGAATCGTGCAATATCTGTCCTTCCGTGTCGGGCTTTTTTCACTCAACATGCGGTCTCCAAGGTTCATCCACGTTGTAGCATGTCTTGGAGCTTCGTTCCTCCTTGTGACTGAATAATCGTCCGTTGTATGGATGGACTACGTGTCCTCCATCCGTTCCTCTGTTGATGGACACTTGGCTTGCTCCCATCTTTCGGCTGTTGGGAATAATGTGGCTATGTACGTTGGCGTACAAGTATCTGTGCTCAGTTCTTTGGGGCATATCCCTAGAGATGCTACCATCTTGGAAGTCTCTAATCGGGCCTTCCCCAGCCAACGACTCTTCAGTGATCCTCCTGTCGGGTTAAACATGCTTATTGAGTGGCTTATGGCAGTGAACCAGACAAAGATCTGTCCTCGCGGAGATGACATGTGGTGGAGGCACAAAGTGGAACGCGTGGCTGTTAGGTGTCGTCAGTGCTAAGGAGGGAAAACGAAATGGGGGGTCAGGGCTGAACAGTCAGAAGGTGGGGGAGGTGGATTCTGAGTAAAGACCTGCAGGAAGGGAGGTAAGTGAGGGAGCTAGGGAAAAGCATTTCAGCCAGAGGGACTGGCAGATGCAAAGGCTCAGAGGCTGGAGCATGCCTGAAGGAGCATGTCAGAGAACAGCCAGGAGGCTGGGGTGGGGGTTGGGGGCGAGTGAGCAGGATGGAGGAGTAGGATGGGGGGGGTGGCGATTACCATGGGGCTTTAGCTTTTGCTCTGAGATGGGACGCCGTTAGGGGATTTTGAGCAGATATAGTGTGACTCCTATTTGAGCAAGATGCACTCTGGAGCCAGGGTAGAAGCAGATCAGTGGCGAGAGATGAGCGGGGCTGGGGCCGGCCGATGAAACGAGGTCGGGCGGAAGCTACAGGTATCGAAGGTGGAGCTAACAGACTGACCGCACGTGGGATGTAACAGAAAGAGTCTGCCAGGAAAGAAAGGCACTGCCGTTCACTGAGATGGGGCAGCACAGGGCAGTTCGGGAGCTCATGGACGGACGTGTTCCATTCGAGATGCTTGTGTGAACCTGAGCGGAGAGACGAGAAGGTTGGTCCGGGGTCTGGGGAGAGGCCCTGGCTGGAGATTTAAACGTGGGCACCCTGAGCACGTAGGTGGTACTCAACTCACGAGAGTGGCAAGGGCGCCAGAGAGTGAGTGAGGTGAAAAGAGGTCCAAGGAGAAGAGGAGGAAGCCGCAGGGGCCTGAGAAGGAGCAGCCGGAGAGGCGGGAGGAGACCCGGGGGCGCGCGGGTGGGGGGCGCGCGGGTGGGACCAAGGAAGACCAGCTGCGTCAAATGCTGAGCCAGATGCGAACGGCCCAGCGGTTTAGAAACGGGTGTGGCTGATGGTGGCGGCGGAGGCTCGAGTGGGGAGGGCTTGGGAGCAGCAGTGGAAAACCAGCGGTCGAGGTGACAGTCGACAGGTGAAAATCGCCAGTGGATGCTCAGGCCCATGGGTGGGAGGTCGCTGGGGAGCAGGACATGACGAAATGTCACGCTGCAGATCGCTGATTATTTACCGAGAATAGAAGGTACTTTACCAGGGACGGTGGGCCCTGGTGGACGCCACCCGCGCTCCGTCATCTGGCTTCGTGGCCCGAGGAGGACACAGTCTGCTCTGTAGTGACCATGCCCAGACGCTGAGCCGGAAACTGCCCTGAGGACTCGCAGACGAAACCACACTGGAGGCCTTGAGAAATGTCAATGTCATGAAAGACAAAAAACAAAACATAAATATGGGGAATTCATTCTTAAAGGGACAGTCAAACGCCTGTCCTGGATGGGCACGTTATTGAAACAATTGGGGAAGACGTGGATTTAGACAGTAGAGTGTTGGTGTGAAGCTTCCCCGGTGTGATGTGACATTGGGGTTTTGTGAGTCCTGCTCTTAGGAGGTACCTGCCGTTGTGGTTTCTGCCCAGGAGAGGGGGAGAATGAGAGAATGAGAGAGAAGGCCAGGGCGGCAAAATGCTCACCGTATTTCAAACCCTGTGGGTGGCGACATACTATTCTTAGGACTTTTTATTGGTTTGAAATATTTCCAAGGGAAAAGTTGGGGAAAATAAAAAGAATGGAAGAGAGAAATAGGAAGTTGGGCCTGTGGCCCCTGTTCCAAGGAGTTTGGCTGTAAAGGGAAAGAGAAATGGGGCGGCAGCTGTAGGGTGAAGTGAGGCCTACACTGTTTTTATAGGATGGAAAAATAGCAACATGGTGGTATGCTGATGGGAATGAGCCACTGGAGAGGGGAAATTTGATGATGGAGGAGAAGGAGCACAGGGGCATCCCCCTGGGGTCTCAGCAGGTTGGAGCTGGGACGGTGCCTTTGCAGCCCCTGCAGAAAAGCAGGGTACTCCTGCCGACGTGGGCAGGTGGGTGGGCATGGTGGCCTGAGCTCGTGGACCACCTTTGGGTGGCTTCTGTGTCCCTAGAAGGTAGGCAGCAAAGTGATCAGCGCAGAGTGAACTTGGGAATGGCTGCTGGAGGTGTTGAGGGCAGAGGGGACCCGAAACAGTCATCCAGGGGAGTGGGGGAGAGAGCCAGCCATCGAGGGCCATCGGGCTCCTGGGCACCGCGTGGGTACTCGGATGCCACCAGCACCGCCCTCCGACTCCTCCATAACCCCCATCTCGCCATGTCTTAGAAATCCAGGTCAGGTTTGCAGTTCAGGGCCAGGAAGGTCATGAAACGAAGGGCAGAAGCGCCTAGGTGGGGGAACGGGGGGCTGGCCAGACCAGATGGCAGCCCAGCCCCCTCTGCTGCTGCCCTTCCTGCCTGCACCCCTGCGCCCGGGCAGCACTGGCCTCCAGTCCGGGCTCCTCCAGGCTCTGCTTTCCCCCACGTCCCTAGGAACAGCTGGGAAGTAGGTGCTTGGGAAACTTTGCAGAGGAGTCCACACCCATGAAGCTCCCCAGGGGCAGTGGAGAGCTGGAAGGAAAGAGCAGCCCCTGCGGGCTCCCCGGAGCCCCCTCTGCCCCCACAGGGTCCCCGTGGGACACAGCCTGACCCCTGCCCACCCTGCCCGCCGCAGGTATGCCACCACGCTGACTGCCAGCAGCTGCACTGCCGGGGGCCCCTCAACCTCTGTGAGGCCTGTGACGGCAAGTTCCACAGCGCCATGCAGTATGACGGGCACGTCCGCTTCGACCTGCCGCCCCGAGGTGAGCGCGGCCCCTAGAGCTCCCGGGCCAGCTCTGGACCCCTTCTCTGGGGACAGTGCTTTGGTGACTGCTGGAACCGTGAAGGCCTGTGAGAATCAGGAAACCCAAGGAAGCCTGGTTCCTGTGGTTTGGCAAAGAACAAAGGGGGGCCGAGCCCCATCTCCTGAGCAGGCCTGGCTCTACTGGGGCTGTGTCCTTCTCGTGGGGTCTGCACCTCCCACCCCACAACCTGACCCAGGCCCCAAGTCCCAGCCCAGCAGGGAGAGGTTTCCTCCAAGCCAGGCTGCTGGCCAGGCAGAGGTGGTGTAGGGTGGGGGTAGGGGACCAGAAGGAAACAAGATGCCCCTCACTGAATAGGGACACTGCCCAGACCCACCTGGCTGTGCTTGGGCAGCTTTCGGGCACCCATGCCTGGTGAGAAATGCCACCACCCATCTCCTTTCTCAGCTGAGCAGAGGGTGGCAAGGACTTTCCGCTCCTCCAGGGTCCCTGGGTGGCTGGGTGTGGTCACAGCTGTGGTGGGGGGACCCCTGGACTTTGGTCCCTTCTTGCAGCTATCCCAGAGGCAGGGCTTGGCATCCCATTTTACAGAAGGGTAAACTGAGGACACTGAGGGATTCCTACCTGGAGGGCATCACTTGGGGTGTCACCCAGGGCACTTGTGTCCTTCTGGCTCTGGGGGTGGATAGATGATAAGCCCAGATTGAGCCCCTGTCCCCACAGAGCCAAGGGCCCTAGCTAGTTTTGGGGGCAGATGTCCCAGGCTTAGTGACCAGGGAGGGAGCAGGCACAACCCCTCTCCCCCTTTGCTCCAAAGGCTCGGTCCTGGCCCGGAACGTGTCCACCCGGTCGTGCCCCCCACGCACCAGCCCTGCGGTGGACTTGGAGGACGAGGAGGAAGGCTCCATGGATGGCAAAGGGTAGGTGAGGAGGTGGGTGGGCAGAACGGATGCCCTGCTGGGTCTCAGATCGGAGGTGCAGGGACCAGATACTTCCGTGCCTTCCCCCTAGAAGGGCTGAACTGGCAGACCCCTCCCCACCCCTACTGGGCCCAGATTCCTGGAGGCCGCCCCAGGTGGGGCCAGCCCTAAAGGGGGTCTGGGGTCAGATCCCACTGACTTGGCGCCACTGGCCTGGCTTGGCCACTAGAGGGCGCACCGCTGGCCTGCCTGCCGGCACCTGAATTGCCTGGAAACCTGTGATGAGGGAGGGGTGGGGGCGCCAGCCAAGCTCCAGGCTCTCCGTCTCCCACCTCTGCCCTCACCCCTGTAGGGACGGAAAGAGCCCAGGTCTGAAACTCTCCAAGAAGAAAGCCAGGAGAAGACACACAGACGTAAGTGCCCCCCAACCCCAGGGCTGTGGCTCCCCGACAGCCCCCTGCCCCTCCCGGGCCCCTGCCTTTCCCCAAGGCTGGGCCTCCCTGCTCTGAACTCCCAGATGAGGGACGGGGCCCGGGGCGAGTGGGTCCCCCTTGCCACCCCACCCTGCAGCCCTGCACTGCCCACCTTAGCCTAGGTCAGGGGTGCTTCGGGAGCCCCTCGCAGGAGGGGACCTGGGGGGCGCCCCCGGGATGGAGGGGCCCTGGAGCGATCCCCGCTGTGCACCTCCCTGCCGGGGTCGCCATCCTGGACCCTGGGGTGAGGAGGGCCCTGGAGAAGCTAACAGATGTGACCCTCAGGACCCGAGCAAGGAGTGCTTCACCCTGAAGTTTGACCTGAGCGTGGACATCGAGACGGAGATCGTCCCGGCTGTGAAGAAGAAGTCGCTGGGGTAGGGCCGGGAGCTGGATCTCTGCGGGTGTGCCTGTGGCCGCCGTGGCCTGTGCGTGTGTGAGTCCCCACACCCGTGTGTGGGCCCGCATGGAGACGGGGTCTGCGCATCTGAGTCTCTCCGCCGTCTGCCTGGCCGAGTGCCTGGGTATGGACAGCTGTGGGGCAGTGTCCAGCCTGGTGTGCAGGGGCGTGTGAGGGCCCGGGCGTGCCGGCCTGTGTGCAGCCGGATGTGTGTAACGCCGTGGGCAGGTGCGAAGGCGCATGTGGGCGCACCTGGGTGACCCTGTGTGTGCCTCCCTTCTCCACTGGGCATGGGGGCGTGGACAGGGTGGGGCTTGTGGGGTTGCCCCCTGAATGGAGTGCGCCGTGTCCTGGGGGCAGGGAGGTGCTGCTGCCTGTGTTTGAACGGAAGGGCATCGCACTGGGCCGAGTGGACATCTATCTGGACCAGTCCAACACGCCCCTGTCCCTCACCTTCGAGGCCTACAGATTCGGGGGACATTACCTGCGGGTCAAAGGTGAGCAGCGGGCTCCACAATTGGCCGAGTGGGGCCACTGGCTGGGCCTCCCAGAGCTAGAAGCTTCTTCCCGGGCTCAGGTTGCTATTGGCTGTGGCCAGGCTCATTTCCATACAGGTGTCTGCCTGGCAGGCGGCGGGGGCAGGTGCTGGCAGGTGGGACTGTGGGGGGAGGGCACCCAGGCCTGGGGGTGGATCCTCAGGGCAGCAGACTGGGGCCCGGACCCCGGGGCTGAGGCCGTCTCCTTGCCCCACATGTCACCCCAGCCAAACCTGGGAACGAGGGCAAGGTGGGGCAGGAGCTGAAGGACTCCAAGTCCCTGAGCCTGCCGATTCTGCGGCCTGCTGGGGCAGCGCCCCCCGCCCTGGAGCGCGTGGACCCCCAGCGCAGGGAGAGCCTCGACATCTTGGTGAGGAGGAGGGGCTGCGTCAGGGCAAGGGTGGGGAGGGGCCACAGGCTGGACTCTGCCTGCCAGCCCGGCAGTCCCCCCGGGAAGGTCTCCTCGGGACCCCTTCTTCCTCCTGGAGTCACTGTGCATGTCTCCTTGTGCCTCTCCCCACCTGCTGAGGGCTTGTGACTGGGTGGCTGGGGGATGGCAGTCCCAGTGTATCTGTGTCTGGACCTCCCCACCCCCTCAGGAGATGTGTCATCCCCAGGGTGGGGTGCAGAGACCCTCCTACCTCCCAGGTTGACCCAAGTTCCTGGAGACCCCCCCATGGGGTGGGGCCATGGGGACGGGGGTGGACCTGGCTTGACTGCCCCTCCCTGGCCAGGCCCCTGGCCGCCGCCGCAAGAACATGTCAGAGTTCCTGGGGGAGGCAAGCATCCCGGGGCAGGAGCCCCCTGCCCCCTCCAGCTGCTCCCTGCCCAGTGGCAGCAGCGGGGTCACCGGCAGCGTGGGCGGTGACAGCTGGAAGAACCGGGCAGCCAGCCGCTTCAGTGGCTTCTTCAGCTCTGGCCCCAGCACCAGCGCCTTTGGCCGGGTATGTGGCCCATGTGCTCTGGGACAGGGCAGCTGGCTGGTCTCCTTGCCAGTCTCTGACCCCTGACACCGACCACGGTCTCTCCCAGGAGGTGGACAAGATGGAGCAGCTGGAGGGCAAGCTGCATGCCTACAGCCTCTTCGGGCTGCCCAGGCTGCCCCGGAGATTGCGTTTCGACCAGGACTCCTGGGAGGGGGAGGAGGACGAGGACGAGGAGGATGACGCCTTCCTGAGGCTGGAGGACAGCTGGCGGGACCTCATGGATGGGCATGAGGTGGGACAGCCCCCTCCCCTCCCTCCTCCTCTGCAGTGGGGACATTATCCCTGACGTCCCACAAGATGGCCCCATGGGGCTGCTGTCATCCTTAGGCCACTTTGGGGAAATTGAGGCCAGGAGAGATGCAGCGTGTTGTGTGGCTGTCTCAGAGGCGGAGGCGGCCCCAGAACGATGATCTGGGTGATGGCAAGGGTGACCCTGCCCCTCTCGGGACCTCCGTGCCCCCCCGGAAAACGAGCAGGTTGCACACAGGGTAGCTCACGGTCCCAGGCCCCACCAGCCAGCCCTGGCTGATCTGCCTGCCCTCCCCCAGAAGCTGACCCGGCGGCAGTGCCACCAGCAGGAGGCGGTGTGGGAGCTGCTGCACACCGAAGCTTCCTACATCAGGAAACTGCGGGTGATCACCAACGTGAGTGTGGGGGCTGCCCCACTCCGGGTCTGCTCTGATTCCCGCCTCCCACCCCCAGAATCTTTCTGGGCAGCTCCTGAGCTGACGCTGGGCCTTTCCAGAAGGGGCAGAAAGTCAGAGAAGGGCTGCCTTCTGGGGAGGAGGGGACCCCACAGGCCCTGGGAGGGTCTTCGGGCAAGGCACTGGGTTGAGCTGAATTAATACAGAGCAGCCTTCCTCCTTTCGTCCCTCCCTCTGGCTAAGCTATTTCTGAATACCTGGCCAGGTGCCCAGCAGCCCACCCGCTAGAGGGGAGTGGAGTGGAGTGGGTGGGCACTGGGGGAGGGATATGTAGGGATTTGTCCACCAAGGGGAAGCCCCTAGCCTGGGCTAGGGAGTTCAAGGAAGGCTTCCTGGAAGAAGCACCCTCCAAGTAAAACCTCAAGGCCAAGTCTGGGCAGAGGTGGAGGAGAGCGATGCAGAGCACCCCTCCAGGTGGGGCCCGGACCCGTGACCCTCAGGTGGACCCTGGGGGCTGGGCCTTTCCTTGAGGTCTGGAGCCTGAGGGCTTCTCTGTCCCTGGCTGCCTCAGGGCCTGCCACGTAAGGGGAAGACATGGGGAGGTCTAAGAGTCTGGGTGGGGCTTGGGGGCTGGGACCCCCTCCCCAGCTGCTGCGCCTCCTGCCCCCACAGTTGTTCCTCTGCTGCCTCCTGAACCTGCAAGAGTCGGGGCTGCTGTGTGAGGTGCGGCGGGGTCTGGGGGCGAGGCCTGGGCATTTGGGGACGCGGTCGGAGATAAGGGGGCGGGGAGGTGCCTGGAAGGGGGCGGGGCCCAGCCGAGGGCGGGGCCGACCGCACCTGCCGCCGCGTCCAGGTGGAGGCCGAGCGCCTGTTCAGCAACATCCCCGAGATCGCGCGGCTGCACCGCGGGCTGTGGGGCAGCGTGATGGCGCCGGTGCTGGAGAAGGCGCGGCGCGCGCGGGCGCCGCTGCAGCCCGGGGACTTCCTCAAGGGCTTCAAGATGGTACGGGCGGGGCTGGGCGCGGGCGGGGACCCTGAGGCAGGCCCGGGGCCCCCAGAGGGCCCAGTCACGTCGCCCATCACCCGGCCGGGGACCCCGCACGAGCCCTGGTGCCCGGGGGGCCCTCCCGCCGAGGCTCAGTCTCCTTGTCTGGGAAGCGGGGCAGTGCGGGAGGAGGGGGCCGGGGCGCGGCCACGTGCTCGGTGCTTCCCCCCCTGCGCCAGTTCGGCTCCCTCTTCAAGCCCTACGTGCGCTACTGCGTGGAGGAGGAGGGCTGCATGGAGTACATGCGCGGCCTGCTGCGCGACAACGACCTCTTCCGGGCCTATGTCACGGTGAGGGGCCGGGCGCGGCCGGGGCGCCCTGGGCTGCAGGGGCCGCGGGCCGGGGGGCGTCTGCGCTGAGCCCCGGCCCGCCCCGCAGTGGGCCGAGAAGCACCAGCAGTGCCAGCGGCTGCAGCTGAGCGACATGCTGGCCAAGCCGCACCAGCGCCTCACCAAGTACCCGCTGCTGCTCAAGTCGGTGCTGCGCAGGACGGACGAGCCGCGCGCCAAGGAGGCCGTGGTCACCATGGTAAGCGGGCGCCGGCCGCGGGCCCCTGCCCCCCGCGGGCCTCCCGGCCCTGAGCGCCCCTCGCCCCCCCAGATCGGCTCGGTGGAGCGCTTCATCCACCACGTGAACGCCTGCCTGCGCCAGCGGCAGGAGCGCCAGCGGCTGGCGGCCGTGCTCGGCCGCATCGACGCCTACGAGGCGGTGGAGGGCAGCAACGACGAGGCGGACAAGGTGGGCGCTGTGGCCCCGCGGGAGGGGCGGCGGGGCCCGCGTGGGGAGGCGGAGCCCTGACGCCCCTGCGCCCGCGCCCCTGCCCAGCTCCTGAAGGAGTTTCTGCATCTGGACCTGGCCGCGCCCATCCCCGGCGCCCCCCCGGAGGAGACCCGGCAGCTGCTGCTGGAGGGGAGCCTGAGAATGAAAGAGGGGAAGGACGGCAAGGTGACTGGGCCCGCCCCCCCCGCCTCTTCTGGGGTCTCCCTGGGCACCAGCCAGGGAGGGCAGCTCAGGAACCCGTGACTTCCGGGTAATGCAGAAATGCACCCTGGACCACTTACCAGTGCCACCTAGGCTCCCGGGTGGGAGGGGCCACGGAGCTTTGCCACTGCACTTATTCCTTCAAACGCTGCCTAACCAAGAGTCGGCAAATTTGGGGGTTTTAAAAAAATACTAACTTTTAAAAAACTATTTTTTTTTTTTTTTTTTTACTATTTTAAATAACTTTATTTCAAATTCAAAAAAGTAAAATAGAAAAATGCAGCTCAACAAGTAATGGAAACATTCCTCCTAAAAAGTTCTTTCCAGGCACTTTTATCTCATCTAATTCCAACTTGTAACTCAGTTGTTCCTCTAGTATTCGGAAAGATACACAGATGAACACAGATTAGTTAAATGACTTAGTCACTTAACTAATTTTGAAAAAAATGAAGAGGAAAAATGCTTAATCATATTCATAGTTTAACAACCAAACTCCAGATTCTCTTTTTTTAGCTTTAACATTAATATAATACCAACCTTGGTTTTGCTACAAAATCATTACAATAGTGTACTTAACTAGTCTATAAACTACGTTTTTTATATTTTTCCATTTTAACAGCACATTCTTAACAATGGGTAGAAGTCCATTCCTGTATTTTTATTAACCACAATCTTCACCTCCTTCCAAAGTCATTGTTATACATTCCCAGTATTATCCTCCAGCTATCCTCCAACTACCATTAATTTCCCTAGATTACTTATTTTAGCCACATTCACTTTCATAACTCAATAGTGTTTGTTACATTCATTATGATGTGTTGCCATCAAGTCCAACCATTACCATGTACTTACATTTTACCTGATTCAAATACTACGTACACCCAGCATCATCTTCCCCTTTTCATTCCACATTCCATCTCCCATCAACCTACACTTCATACTCCAACTCTGTAAGTCTCCTGATTGTATTTATTTTTTTGTTTATTTTTTATTTTTTCCTCATTGTATTTAGATCATATCAGTGAGACCATAAAATATTTGTCCTTTTGTGTCTCATTATTTTCCTCAACCTAATATCCTCAAGGGTCCTCCATATTGTCATGTGTTTCCCCAATTGATTTATTCTTACAGCTGAATAATATCCCATTTTATATTTAGGTCTTTGATCCGTTTTGAGTTTATTCTTGTATAGGGAGTGAGACAGGGTCCTCTTTCATTCTTTTGGTTATGGATATCCAGTTCCCCCAGCACCATTTGTTAAAGAGACTGTTTTGTCCCATTAGCATGGCTTTGGTAGGTTTGTCGAAGACCACCAGGTGGCTGTAGAGGTGAGGGTTTATTTCTGAACTCTCAATTTTATTCCACTGATCGATGTCTATCTTTATGCCAATACCATGCTCTTTTGAAGACTGTAGATTTTGTAATATGTTTCAATGTCGGGCAGGGAAATTCCTCCCACATCACTCTTCTTTTTTAGAATGCTTTTGGCTATTTGGGTGTAATTTCCCTTCCAAATGAATTTGATAATTGCCTTTTCAATTTCTGTGAAGTAAGCAGTTGTAATTTTCATTGGTTTTGCATTGAATCTATAAATCCATTCCGGTAGGATTACATCTTCACAATATTTAGTCTTCTAATCCATGAACATGGAATATCATTCCATTTGTTTAGGTTTTCATTGATTTCTTTTAGCATTGCCTTGTAGTTTTCTGTGTATAGGCCCTGTACTACTTTGGTTAAATTGATTCCTAGTTATTTCAGAGTTTTTGTTGCTATTGTAAATGGAATTTTTTCCCCTGATTTCCTCCTCAGATTGTTCAATACTAGAGTACTGTAGATTGGTCTGTAATTTTCTTTTCTTGTAGTGTCTTCCTCTAGCTTTGGTATGAGGCTGATGTTGGCTTCATAAAATGTGTTGGGTAATTTACCAAACAGGATTGGTGTTAATTCTTCTTGAAATGCTTGGTAGAATTCACCTGTGAAACCATCTGATCCTGGACTTTTCTTTGTTGGGAGACGTTTGATGATAGACTCAATCTCTTTATTTTTTTAATTACTTTTGAGGTACGGGGGCCAGGGAATGAACCTGGGACCT
>JAQZBX010092541.1:0-12261 GCA_029593785.1 Cabassous unicinctus
ACCCCCTCCCCTTTTGTACCCCCTTTCTCCAACTGTACTACACAGTCAAAAAGCCTTTGGACTTAGGGTCTCCTACCCCCCACTACCACTAACCCTGATTCCCATGTACCTCCCTGCAATATCAAACCAACAGCTCATCCATGAAATCTCACTGCAGCCTCTCTTCCTCTTGGAAGCCTTTTCTCACTCCCTGGTCTGATTCAGAGGCTTCTTGTCTATCCTCCCAAGAACTTTGTATTTTTTTTTCTCTTTATAAGGTGGCACAATTGTCAAAGACTGAGCTGGAATCAGGGCTTTGCCACTTACTAGCTGCCCCACCTTGTGCAAAGTACTTCTTGCCAAGTCTCAGCTGATCAATAAAACTAAATAGTAAAGCACGTGTGTTATAGGACTGTGGCGAGGGTCAAACGAAACATTGCATGCACGTTGCTCAGCACAGTGTCTGGCACGTGGGAAACACTCAGCAAAGGTTTGGCTGCCCCACACCTGAGACTTTTCCTTCTGTTGGGAGGATTCCCTGAGGATGAGTCTGGGAAGGAAGCCACACCTGCCTTCCACCATTAAAGCTGAGAAGGCCAGATGCTGCTTTCTTCTGTCCCCCCGGGAGCGAGGACTTGGCCTTGGCTCATTAGATGCCCCTGCCTCAAAGCCAGTCTCGCATCTCACTGCACTGTCTGGAGGGATTATTTTGCTGAATTTGGCCACAGGAAGTACAGCTCATCTTGTGGAGCAGCCACAAAAGCAGGGCCATCCACAGTATCCAGGCACAGCCACGGAGCACGGTCAGCTAGGGGTCCCAGCAACCACCCTGGGAGCAGAGCCTGCCATGGTGTCTGGGCACAGCAGTGGTGGCAGTGATAGCCTCATGAGATCCTCCCTGTGATGGCAATTTGGGTGTGGCCCAGCTGCATAGTTTCCCATTTCCTGCCCATTTTCTACATCTGGTTCTCCAAACTTCCCAGCAATTCTGTGAGCATCTTCCCCCCCTCCCAGTAAATTCCTTTTCTGCTTCAATCAGAGTTGGTGCCTGCTGCTTGCAAGCAGAACTCTGCACAGCAGAGTTAGCTTTGATTCTTATTCCTGCTGCGCCGCTGCCACTGCTGTCATCACCCTCACCGCAGTCCCTGGCTCCTGTACCAGGGACCGTGAACCCCTGAACAGTCCCTGGCATAGTATTGGGCTCAGAATAGATTTTTGAATGAATGTATAGATGCCTAATGATGGATGGATCATGGAAGAATGAATGAATGAGTGAATGAGTGAATGAGTGAGCAGGTGAATGAAATATTTGCTCACTGATTCTGATGGCTCTCATAGCCCTGAACTTGGACTGAGGTGCCCTGAGTAATGGTGACACAGCAGAGCTCAGAGAATGTGCTGTCATTTCTGCTTGACAATTTAATTTAAAATTAGAAGACCCACATGACCCACTTTTTAGGCTAAAAACAATCTACGAATAGTTGCTGAGGCTCCCAGATTGACACCTGTCTTATCCTGGTTGCAGCAGGGCTCCGCAATAATAACCATATTCAGGTATAGGATGTTTTGCCCTTTATGATGTGTGGATGCCTATTACCTTATTTAATCCTCACAAAAATGCTGCTCGATAGGTATGATTATTGCCATTTTACAATGAGGAAACAGAGTCTCAACGAGGATAAGTAGCTTAGAAAAGGTGACTCACCCAGGAAATAGCAGAGATGTGTTTCAAATGAGGTCCTAGACTCTAAAAGCTATTCTCTTGCTATTTTACTTCTCCACCCAATGAGTAGCAAACTGTCAAGGAGGGTTATTTATGGAGAACGCTTCTTAAAATGTGGTGGCTGAATTATTGTGTTGGAGACACTAATCACATTACTTTGGGCATTCTGTTGACAACATACCAGGAAGATGTGCATAAATCATAGCCCAGGAGACGTTTTGGAATTTATTCTGATCATTAGAAAACCACAGAAGATTGTAGTCTATATTATGATTCGTAATGTAATCAACCAAACCAATCGGATTTTTGGTGGGAATAAATAAACCAAGAATCCATATGGATTTTGTAGGAGACTTCCCCAGGAAAGTCTTCTTAAATGGTGTTTGTCTTCCTCTCATATTGGCTCAAAGTTGCCCTTAGTTTTATTTTTGATGTTGGCCGTCCTCAAATCTCTGTGTCCCTGATAGGAAACACACAGATTCTGGACCCCATCGTGCCTGACAATGATGCGCTTTAACCACAGGTGAACTATGGAATTTGCAGACAAGACTTTTTCAGAACTGTCCACATTTTGTCCTATTTGCTGAGAGGAGGTCTAAATGGCTAAGGACGTCTTACCGAGGATCGTTGGATGAAGTTGCACCCTCCCAAATGTGTGTAACTCTCCTTCAGTCACACATCACTCTGTTTTAGTAGCAAGAAGCAGGTCGCTGAATTACCTTTGGCCCTTGGGGTCACTCATCATTGGCAAGGGAACTAAGATGAATGGCATTGTACAGACTCCACTTTACACTTTGTTCAGGAAAGTATACACTTCCTAATAAGGTAAATGACACTTTAGTTCAGTCACTTAGTCACTGTTCAAATATTTGTTTAAATTTTCTTCCTAGTACCTGTCGCTCTGTGGTAGAATCGTGTTGATGTATTTGTTTACTTGTTTATTACCTGTCTCCTCCATCTAGAATGGAAGCTCCCACAGGATGCCCAGCTCCTTGGGCAGTCCCTGGTACCTGGTGGGGACTTGATAAATACTGGTTGAATGAATGAATGATGGAGATAAATTATTTCTGGTAGGAATATATTGAGAGGAATAGACAAAACAGTAAAAAAATTATGGAAATATGAATAATGAACAAAATTAATTCTAAATCAATTATCATCTTCATCAAAGCCATATTTTCTAATCTGTAAAATGGGGATAATGGTACTTATCTGGCAGGCTTGGGGGAGAATCTATGCATGTACACATGCCTGGCATGGTAGGAGGTAGGCGCTCAATGAATGTTCCTATCGAGTTCACAATGGAGGGGACAGAAGGGGTGAGGATTATTAATCTAGACTGACCTTGACGTTTTCATGAGAGCACTGCTTCCAAAGCTTGTCTTATTGTTGTATTTTAATTTATATTTGCATGTTTCATCATAGTTTACCAAGCTGTTTCTCCATACTTGATTTCATCTAATTCCACTTATCACCATCCTGTGCAGTGGTTATAATTAGTCCTATGTCACAGATGGAGTCAGAGGTAGGGCCCAGATTTAAATTGGTGGGTTCCCAATTGCATGTTCTTTCCACTCACGAGCAGACCCTGAGTTCACTGAGCTGCTCCCCTGGTCGTGGACACATCATCTTGCCTACCTGACCAGGCTTGCCACCCCAGCCCACTTCTGCATTGTTTCTGTGGAATTCAGACCTGGAGCCCATTTGAGGGCAGGGCCTGTCTCTATTGTTTTGTTTTGCAAAATTCCAGATGCAATCTGGTTGATCATGTGTTTATTAGTAAGAGGATTATGCAAAGATGCTGCGTACCTGGTTTGTTCATTCCTGGTTTAAGCAAATCCGCAGGCTCTTTCCTTTCCCACTCTGAACACCCTCTGCTGCAGCCAGTGCACTCTGCAGGCAGAAGCGAGTTAGAGGTCAGGCGGGGATGTTGGCTCCCAGGCCTCCCCTCTCCTGTCACTCCCTGATTTTTCCATGTCTCCCCTGCATCTTGGTTACAAAAACACCAGATTTAAACCTTGCCCACGACATGTGGATTCCTCAAACAGACAATCCATTAAATTACAGACTGAAAAATACCATGTAGCGAGACCTAGAGAAACTTCAGGTCGAAAGGGACCAAAGAGATCCAAAGAGACAAAACTCCCAGTATCTTCAGTTTACCCAACATTTATTGAACCCTGTGATGTCCAAGGGACATGGCCTGCTCTTCTCTCTTAAACACATGGGGCTGGCGGTCTTTCGCGTCATTTCTGATATTTTTGGTGAATGGTAGTTCACCCCTGGAGGCAGTATGGGGCAGTGGTAAAGAGCACAGGTGTCATAGCCAGAAAGACTTGGATTCAAATCCTCGATCTCTAAATGAGGATTCCATCTTTTCAGTGTTGCCAGCTAAATGACCTTGGAAAAATCTTGTAATTTCTCTAAACTTCTGTTTCCTTGTCTCTATCACGGGGATAGAGCAACACCTTCCTCATAGGTTTCACTGAGGATTAAATTGAAGTCTATGCGTAAATCTCCTAGAGCAGAGCCTGCACACTCTAGGATCCCAGTAAAGAATAGATACACTTACTTGACAGGGTTAACCATTCTGTTAAAAAACATTAGTTTTCATTGTCAGAATATTTTTGGGCCATAGCAATGTTTATCTTTTCGGTCTAGTAATCCCACTCCTGGAACTTTAGCTTCAGGAAATGATTCTAAAGAATAAAAAAGCTATAAGAATGAAGATGTTTGTGGCACCATTATTTATAAAAGAACATTTGGGGGAGTGGATGTGGCTCATGTGGTTGAGCTCCTGCCTCCCACATGGGAGGTCCTGAGTTCGGTTCCTGATGCCTCCTGAAGAAAACAAACAAACAAAAAGAACAACAAACAAAACAAATGAGAAAACCAACTCAGGGAAGCCAACGTGGCTCAGTGGTTGAGTGCCTCCTTCCCACATATGAGGTCCTGGGTTCAATCCCCAGCCCCTGGTACCTCAAAAAATAAAAAACAAAAAATAAATAAAAAAAAGAACATTTGGAAATCACTTTATATCAGAGACTGAGTAAATTATTATCTGTCTATTTTGTGGAATATTATATAGCCATTATAATAATAAAAGTAAAGACAATGAAGCAAGATGGATAAAATTTACAATATAATGTTAGATTTAAAATTCTGAATCCAAATTTATATTTACATTATGATTAGAAAAATGTAAGTATTTTTTGTGCACATGGGCAAGGATTAGTGAGCAAAGCAGGAAAATGAGAAGGATTTTTTGGTGGGTAGTGAAATTCTAAATTAAATTAAAAAGTTTTAATTTTAGTTATTCTCATTCTAGGGCTATTCATGTTATAAATAGCTACATAAAATGCTTAAAAAAAAAAAACATTTCTCTTCTCTTCAGTAAGGTGGTGGCCTCCGACTGGAGCGTCACCCTTCATGGCATAAAGAAGCACATTACGATATTACATCTCTGCAGGGCATTGTCTAAATCACTGGAATTTTACCACAACATCATTTTGGTTGCTAGAAAATGATTTGAAAGTTAGCATGCTGGGAAGATACTGAGCAGCAATTCCGCAATGTCATGTGTTTTCTTCCCTGCTGAGCAAAGAAATAAGCAAAGAAAGCTTTGGATGTGTTGGCTAAGTCTAGCTTTACAGGAGATATGCCTTTAACCACAAAGGCTTCCCTCCTGCATGGACAAGCTTTTACAAGGTGGGTGACTAGGATGGTGAGACGACTCGAGGCTGTACCACGTGAGGAATGGATGAAAGAACTGGGTCAATTGACTGGGAGATGTTGCCTTAATATTTTTTCTTTTCCACTTAAAAAAACATTGTGGTAGCACATACATATATTTGCAAATTTAACCATTAAATTGTACAATTCAATGGCTTTGATTACATGGACAATGTGCTGTTATCATCACCACCATCCATTACCAAAACTCATTAGTCACCCTGCACAAAAGCTCTGTACCCACTAAGCATTAACTCACTGTTCCACCCCAACCCCCTCAGCCCTTGGTAACTCCTCTACTTGCTGTCTCTATGAATTTGCCTATTCTAGATATTTCATGTAAGTGGAATCATACAGTATTTGTCCTTTGGCGTCTGGCTTATTTCACTCAACATGGTGGTTGCAAGTTTCATCCATGTTGTAGTGTGTATCAGAACTTCATCCCTTTTTATGACTGGATAATATTCCATTGTATGTGTATACCAAATTTTGTTTATCCACTCATCTGTTGATAGGTACTTGGGTTGTTTTCACCTTTTGGCTACCATGAATAATGCTGCAGTGGACATTGGTATGCAAGAATCTGTTTGAGTTTCTGTCTGTTTTCGATTCTTTTGGGCATTTACATAGGTGTGGTGCCTTAAACTTTTTGAAGGTAGGTCAGGCATAAGAGAAACTAAAACTTGTTCTGTTCAACCTCAGAACGATTAGTAGAGGGTATCAAGAGACAGAGTTCAGCTCAACAAAGAAAGGAATTTTTTTTAGTAGGCATAGAAGTTCAGAGATAGGATGCTACAGCTCGGGAGATGGTGAGCTCACTGTTCTTGGAGGCATTGCCAGCGGAGGCAGAAGACTCTAGTGGAGCAAGAGCATTGGATGAGGCTGGTTGGGCAATGGAGGAGTTGGTCTTTGAGGCGACTTCCACACCTGAGATGCCATGACTCTTCCTTAAGCTCCATTCCTAGCTGGTGACAGCAAGTCCCAGGGATCCACCCACATTTCCTTTCCCGTCATCCATCCTGAGATGCACAAGGGAATTACTCCCAGTCATCATGTCCCAATATTGCGATTTCTGAAACGGGGATGTTAATGACTTATTACCTATCTCAGTTTACCTTAGGGATTAATGAGGATTAGTAAAGAAGAATTGTCAAGAGATTAAATTTCCCCAAGGACAAATATTATAATTTGGCTGCAATTTAGATGAATCATTTAGGCGAAAGAGCTACAAATGACAAAATGTTCTGACTCAGTATAAGTAATATTTGTTTTACAAATACATTCATTCATGAAATATTTATTGAAACCACTAGGAATTTTCTCTAACATGTGTGGTATACTGATTTGACACTGTATAATGCACAAGAAATAATTTAAGCAAAATTGTTTTTCCCCACAAAATCTTCCTGACTTAATCTGAATTATTAGAAATCTCTTCTTAT
This sequence comes from Cabassous unicinctus, assembly GCA_029593785.1. Lineage (NCBI taxonomy): Eukaryota > Metazoa > Chordata > Mammalia > Cingulata > Chlamyphoridae > Cabassous > Cabassous unicinctus. Next base: position 6,877 of record JAQZBX010092541.1, read on the forward strand.
TCTTATCTTTCCCTTTTACCTCCAACTTACAGTTCATTTAATATTTTGCTTTAGGCTATGTTTTTAAAGGGATACTGTTCAGTAATTGGAAAAGGACATTAAAGTTGATGATTTTACTTTTCATTATATAAACAGTGGATATGATATTGCCAGTTTGTGAATTATACTATCTTATGCACATAACTCATAAGAAAGAGGAGGGCAGGAAGCAATTAAACAGGAAAACTAACAAGATAGCAATAGAGTAGGTTTTCACTCTGGTAGCTGTCATTAGACAGCTTTTTCTAGTGGTACATGGAAAGCAACTGTTAAAAGCAGTTTACTGAGTAATGAATGAGTCTTCAAGGTAGCTAAGGCTGGGAATTATTCTTTCCTTTTAAAAGCAAGGGAGGTCTTTCCTTTTAAAGGCAAGGGAGGTCTTTATTCTTTCCTTTTAAAAGCAAGGGAGGTCTTTATAGGCTCCATGTTGGAGCCAGCACTTGGAGATTTGCACACATTTAAAGGAAAATAAGAAAAAGCAATAGTGTGTAACTAAATTCTGTAATGGACAGTGATTGCAAATATGGCAGAGAGATTGGGAGCAGTTTTATATTATATTTATTATCCCATTTAATTTCACAAAGCGGGTGGTAAGTGGGACAAGCCTGAGGTGCAGGCCATAAGGAAGTGCATTGTCTGTAGAGAATTTAAATTTAAAACGATAATTTGAAATTTAAAAAGTATAATAAAACCGACTAAAAGTCGGTCTGCTTTTTCTCACCATGCACTTGCAATTCTCAACGTCAGTGATAGATCAGTCCTGGAGAAAAATCTTTGCTTGTTCTGAGTCTTATAGACTGACTACTCCAGTAACTGTTGAGGTTTTTTACCCTACATATAAGCTTCCCATTAGCACATATTTATATTTTATTCTTGAATAAACATTGTCTTCTACATGGAAGTTAATTCAGAGAGCTCCCAATTATACAGTAGGTGCACATTACATGCAGACTCAGCTGCACATGTTGGTTTCAAGAGTAAGTTCAGAATAGTTCGGGCCCATAGTGCTTCTTTCACTTTGTATCTCTAATCCCTGTGGCACCATTGATTCCATGTTTAAAAAGAAGATTTGAAATGAACTGAGAGCACAGTGATTGTGAAGGCAAAGAAACAGAATTTAAGTTACATCAGTTCTGTTAGTCTACACGACCACTTTGAGGTCTTATTTGCACCTAAAATTTAAGACAGTAACACAGAGTGCCATCTACAAGTTTAATATTTTTGTTTCGTAAATGCAATATTTTAGTGCATAAGTGAAATATTTTACTAACTCCGAATAATATGTTTAAAATAGAAATTTCTTCTTCTTTTGGATTGTTAATTGTTTTTAAACCAAAGAATAAATAAATTATGATTATTTTTTGATAACTACTGAAAATAATTTTGTTGTAGAGAGGTGAAAACGTGGAACAATGATCTAATAGGATGTCAGATTTGCTAAGTCTACTCCTGGTCTTTGGAACTGAGTAGTTTTAGGTCAAGGTCTCTGAATTCTACTGAATCATTCTAAACCTTAGCTTTCCGGTCAATAAGTACCTTCTTTGAAGAGTTGTTGTGAAATTAAATGGGATACTAAATATAAGTATTTAGAACAATATCAGGAATATAATAAATGCTCAATAATGATAGTTCAATAATAACAGTAGTAATAATAATAGTAGTAGAAATCGTTGCTGAATTCTATGAAATGCAATGCAGAAAGGCTTTGGTCCAAGCAATGATAGGCAAAGATTCTGAAAATTCTCTGGAAATAGGAAACCTTGTTAAAAGGAAGTAACTGGTCTCATTCATTCATTCATTTAAAAAATATTTATTGGATGCCCAATATGTGCAGGCACCCTTATAAGTGCGGGATGTAACAATAAGCAAAACACACAGAGTCCTTATTCTCATGAAGCCTGTGTTCTAGCAGAGATCTAGAGGAATTAAAAACTGCTTCAGTTATCACCACCTCATCTGGGTAGTCCCAAGCACCATCTATGGCCACCGTTGTGTGCCCAGATTAACTGGGAATCCCAGATCAGCAGTGTGATCTGCTTGAAAGAGCATGCACTGTGCAGTCAGAATGGGTTGCATCCCGGCTTCTCTGTGCATGAGCCGTGTGACCTTGGGCAGGTCATTTCCTATCTCTGTGATTCAGGATTGTCATCTCTAAAATGATAACAGTCCTTGCCTCACAGGGTTATTGCTAAAATTAAATGCAATAACAAGGACATAGTATTGCCTCTGGCACACAGGAGTTCTCAACAAATGTTAATTTCCTTTTCCTTCTCCCCTTATCAAACTCTGCTCTGTTGGGTGTATCATCCTTGGCACATACGTACACATGAGCACATCATATTTGGGAAAACCATAGCTGGAAGGACATCAATTGATGTTTAAACCAATTACTCAGGGTTGACACTGGCTGTTAGTTCTAGTAGCGAAGGTATACTTGGAGGCAGGCCTGCTGAGAGTGTGCAGTCCACTCCATTTATAACAGAGCAGCCACCTACTTCTCCCAAGCTATAGGCCTGTACGCTTACCAACCTGATGTCTAGAACAAGTACCTGTTTGCTTCTTGACAAAGCATGTTTCTGGGCTTTTTATACCAAATCTATTGCAAGGGGAATAGGCCAACTTGAAACACTGTTGGTCACATTCATATTATTACCTTGTGGAGAAATTTAGAAAGAGCAAATTAAGAATTTTAACTTTTATTGACTTTTTCTTAAACTTTCCCTCCATGGACAGGAATTGCTTGTAGGAGAAAATCTGTGACCCATATAGACTAATGCTTGTATAGAAACTAAACCTTAGTCCTACCATGGAAGTCAGCCGAGGTAGGGACAGTCTCCCAAGGGAGGAGAGGATTTCGACTGGAGTAAGAGATGTATTTGACTCCCTTCGCCCTTTTATAATCTTGTGCAGTAATAACGTGACATCTCTTTTGGATAAGACGTTTGTATGCTTTCTACCCCACCCAACAGAGAGAGTAACAATATGCTGACTTCATGATTTATTGTTTCAAAGTAAGAATGCTTCAGCAGACAAACTGATGCTGTCATCTAATGACTGCCAGAAAGAGTGGCCTAAGAAACTATTCCAAAACCCATTTTCTCCAACATTTACCCAGCTTAGAGTTAAGAATCCTGTACAAGCTGTCATCTTATTTGTTTACCTTAGCTTACATTTTGCAACTAGTTTATCTGGGAAGGTTCAAAAGAAAATGACCTTTTTAGTATCAGAAGTTATATAGAATCCCTATTAATTCTTTCATGTCATAGTTGGGATTTGAAAACAATCATTTAAAAAAAATTCCTGGCTAAAATGAGCATAGCCATGGCAAATGGCGCAGAACATTGCGGTCTTGATCCTTCATTGTCGGTTCATTGGACAGAACACATGGGTGTAGAGAACTTGAGCCTGTACTAGGTGTCTATCTTTACTCCCCTCAGTGTGGTAGTGGGTTGACCTTTAAACCAGGGATAAATTCTGTTTAAGCTGCTTGACTTTCCTAAGCGTATGTCAGCCCCCTGCGGCAGATTCTTTTTTTTTTTTTTTTAACAAATCTGTTTTATTGATACACATTAATAAAGCACAAATCCATCTAAAATGTACAACCAGTAGCATTCAGTAAGTCATATAGTTGTGCATTCATCACTCCAGTAACTCTTAGAGCATTTTCATTATTCCAACAATAACAACAATACTAAAAAACAAAACCAACCAACCACCAAACAAACAAAACTCATCACCTCTCAATCTCTCTCTGTTTCCCCTGCCATACGTAGCTGCTATTCTGTTTCATTCTCCCTAATTTATTTATAGTTATATTTTGTAAAAAATAGTCTTATATATGCAATATCACCCATATTCATATTTCACATGAGGTTTCACTATGTTACACAGTCCCAAGTTACACTTTTAGCTTTCTCTCTAGTCCTTGGGCTTTCCCTTTCAACCACTGTCATACCCATCAAATAGCTCTGCTAGTCACAACCAGCATGATGTGCTCTCACCATTTCATTTCACTTACAAAGATTTACAAACAACCTTTTAACCAATTCTGCACATATTAACCATCAGCTTTCCATTTACTACCCTCATTCTATTTTCTGGTGACCTATATTCTAATTATTAATTCCTTTAGTTTACGTAATAGCACAATCATTCAGTATTTGTCCTTTTGTGTCTGGTTTGCTTCACTCAACATAATGTCCTCCAGGTTCATCCATGTTATCATATGCTTCATGACTTCATTTCTTCTTACCATTGCATAATACTCCACCATGTTTATATGCCACAGTTTGTTTATCCTTTTGTCAGGTGATGGACATCTGGGTTATTTCCAACTTTGGGCATTGTAAATAATGCCGCTATGAGCATCAGTGTGCAGATGCCTATTTGTGTCACTTCTCTCGGGTCTTCTGGGTACATACCTAGCAATGGCATTGCCAGATCCTGTGACAAGTCTATTTTCAACTTCTTTAGAACTGCCAAACAGTCCTCCACAGTGGCTGTACCATTCTACATTTCCAAAAACAGAGAATAAGTGTTCCTATCTCTCCACATCCTCTCCACATTTCCAGTTTCCTGACTTTTTAATGGACAGTCTAATAGGTGTGAAATGATATCTCATAGTAGTTTTGATTTGCATTTCCCTATTTGCTAGTGATGGTGAACATTTTTTCATGTGTTTCTTCACCAAATATTTTTTAAAAACTTTTGCTCATTTTTAAATTCAGGAGTTTGTCTTTTTATTGTTGAGTTGCATGATTTCTTTATATATCATGGGTGTTAAATCCTTATCAGATACGTGATTACCAAATATTTTCTCCCATTGAGTCATTTGCCTCTTCAACCTTTTGACAGTCACAAGTGAAGTGATTGAAACAGTCCCCTATACTTTTTTTATTTAAAAAAAATTTTTTTTAAAGATACTTAGATTACATAAATGTTACATAAAAAGTGTAGGGGATTCCCATATGTCCCACTCCCTACTCCTCCCACACTTTCCCACATTAACAACATCCTTCATTAGTGTGGTACATTTGTTACAATTGATGAACACATATTGGAGCATTGCCACTAAGTGTGGATTATCATTTACATTATAGTTTAAAATCTCTCCCACACATTTTTGTAAGTTATGTCAAGATATATAATGGCCTGTATCTGTCATTGTAATGTCATTCAGGACAATTCCCAAGTCCCGAAAATGCCCCTGCATTACACCTGTTTTTCCCTCTCCCTGCCCTCAGAACCTCCAGTGGCCACTTCCTGCACATAAATGATATAATTTCTTCCATTGCTAGAATCACAGTAAGTCTATAGTAGAATACCAGTAAATCTACTTTAGTCCAT
>JAQZBX010092542.1:0-12262 GCA_029593785.1 Cabassous unicinctus
GTTTCTACATCTGAGTCACTATCTCCTTCTTTTCTAGTTGCTCTGAGATACCTGTCACTAAGGCAGAGGTGGAAGTCTGCAAATTCCTTTCTAGTTGCAATTCTTCTTTCCTTTGACCCGAGCATATCAACAAGCCATTGTCTGCAACTATTCTTGAAGCAGAACAGTAGTGAAGAGGTTAGACCATGTACGATTATTTGTGCTGAGGCCCCTATAAAGCTTCCTTCAATTTCTTAGTTAAATTCTCCCTCTGATCCACCTGCACCAGTTGGAGATCCCACTCCAATCCTTCACTCTTCCTCCACCCATGTTTCCTTTGCTTTGGCTGCTAATAGATTGTTAGTACTATCATGTAAGGCAAGGAGGAAGGGCCAGGCAATGGCTGAAGCCACCACAGCTTGCCCTTTCTTAATAAAAATTCCCTTTATTCTTTTCTGTACTGCACTAATCCTGTGGGAGTATATGGGCCTTCGTCCAACTTCCTCACTAATACCCATGAGTTTACCAGCTGGGTAAGCTTTTACCACATAGACTTGTACAGCCACCTTGGGATCTCACCTGCAGACTCCTCTGTGTACTGTAGGGTCTCACCTACAGTATCTGAAATGGCTGTCATGCTTCCAGCCACCTTATCCCCAGTGGGATTCTCTGGAACATCTTGCTGACTATACCAATTGTAAAGCAGAAGGGTCAAACCCAGGAAGGCTGATTGAATACTTTTGATATTCTAAAGAATCCACACAGAAGCCATAAGGCCAGCAGCAGCCATGCCATTTATTTACTCACATGTCTTGATGATGTCCATTGAGCAGTGACCACACTCGTACAGTGGGGAAACAAAGTTTATATATGGCTGGAAAGCACAAAGAGGGAGGTTAGCTAATACATAGAGCAGCTCATAGGTGCAGATAGCCTATGGAATGATTTACAAAGAGTGCTTACCTATGGGGGGGCCCCAGAAGAGTAAATCAAGGGTTTGAGCAATTAACATCCTTTTGTAGCAGACTAATTTATCTTCTTGGTTCTAGTCTCTATGGGCCGTCAGCCTATATGGTCCTCCCCCTACCAGCCTCTCTGCTGGCAGTCCAAGGAAAGTGCATTCCTTCTATTTACCCTATAAGAGTGAAAGACTTTCAGGAAACAATAACATTTATTTTACTTCTACATTTTCCTCCAGAGAGTGATCATGACTGAAGAATTTATAAATGTGAGCAGTTGTCCTATCTGCCTGTCGTATCTTGAGAAACCCAATGTTTTAAAGTGTGGATGCTGCTTCTGATGCATCCATTTGCTGCTGAAAAACCCACATAAGGGTAATGTATTGTGCCCTAAATGCTCTATGATCTCTCAGGATAATAAGATCAAGTCCAATTGTACCATTGGAAGGCTAGTTTCCAAGGTTAAGGATCTGAAGCCCCAACTGGGAGGAATTTTCCAGATGACCCCAAGGTTGCTGAAGTTCCAAGGTAAGGATCCTGTCTTCCCTGCTCCCTTCCTCAATAAGTACTCAGGGATAATTGATGCTGGATCTCAATTAAGGTAGGGATTACCCAAATTTTCACATTTGTATATACATTCTCATCCTACATTGTGAGGAAAATCACATTGTGATCTGTTCCAATGACTTACGTCTGCATTCTGCCATAGGTATTAGGAGCCACCTGGCAGATTTGGTCACCAGCACAGAGAGTCTTCCTTTGAGACATACATTATTTGGAGAGATTCCTGGCCCATAAAGCCCTAACTATCCAGTGTCTTCCCACCCATACTGGGCTTTCTCTGTGATCAGGTGTAGCTCTAAATATCTATCAGAGCAAATCTCTCCCTTCCCATACCCAAGTCTAAGCACAACTGCTTTATTAAGGGGACAGTATCTCCAACTGTCTACTTAATTTCCTTCAATTTCATTCTCTGGACCCTCACTAAACCAGGCAAAATTTTGTTATTTTGCTCTGATAAAAGGTAAACATGATTGTAAAGGAGAGTTGTGGTTAAAAAGTCAATTTGGGAAGGAAAAAATGGGCACAGTGAAATAAGCCAACATTACTTTTTAAAATTTACCACAATATATACCATATATTTTCCTTAAGCATGTATTTTAAATTTTCTAATGATCCACCTTGTGGTAGGACTTGTACTGAAATGGATAATAAATTGAGAAAAATGAAGGCACCTTCACAGACTACATGTAATTAAACTGTTGAAGGAAAGAGACCTATTTTAAGAAAAAATTACACTTCTTAAAGGAAAAATAAAATCAAATAGCATCAATCAGATGCACATATGGGTACAAGTAAAATTTGGATAATTTGAGCTTAATAGGGAGTCTGGAAAGATTTCACTGTAAAATTTTATAAAGTAAAGATATAGAGAATTAAACCAGCTGAAGAGAAAACAATAGTTATTGGATCCTTCACATAGAAGTGAAGTCCACTGCAGGTATTCCATCAGTTTGATAAATTACTTCTATTCTCTCCCCAGTGAGTATGACAATGGATGCTAACACAGCCAATGAATTCCTCATCATTTCTGCTGACCTGAGGAGAGTTCACAGTGTACATATCAAACAGAAATGACAAAAGCATGCTGAGAGATTCAATCATGCTTTGTATGTCTTGGGCTCATCTCAGGTTACCTGTGGCCACCATTATTGGGAGATGGACAAGGTGTCAAGCAAAGAATGGACTCTGTGCATTTGCAGAAAATCTGTTAATAGAAAAAGAAGATTCCAACTGACTTCAGAACTTGGATTATGGACTGTGAGTTTAAGAAATGAAATCTGCTTCTCTGCCAGCACTATTCCTGAGACTGCCCTCTTGTGAACCTTGAATCCCCCATACTAGGGATTTTCCTGAACATGGACATGGGAAATATTTGATTTTACAATGTGAATGAAGGATCCCATATATTCACATTTTACCAAATTTCTACTTCTGAGCCACCATGTCCATTCTTTTCCCCTTCAATTTCAAAATCAAAGAAATGTACTCAAGGCTTCTTGTGTGTCTGTCCTGTGAAAAATTCAGGCACCACAAGTCTTCCAGATTAACAGGGAGAAGGCAAAAAAAGAAAATCTCAAATTATGAATATATGTGAAAATAAAATATTCCTGATTAAGGAGACTCTTGTCTTGCTCACCTATTGCAAATAGTAAGAGGAGAAAAAAATGAGGCACTATCGGGAAAGACTCATGTTGCAAGCAATTTGGTTAGATTCTAGAGACTACTATTGGAGGGAGCCCCATTGAAATTATACCCCTTTGCAAGTAGCATAATCAGAGAGATTAAATAAAATTTGTAAATGAAGAATGTGATGCATCCAAAAGCCCAAAGAAGACTAAAACATGATGGACTTGTATTAATATTGTGTGTTCTACAGGTACATTCAATATTTCCTGGCATTTTCAGGGATGAAGCAGACCTCATTTTAGCAAATAGTCTTCAGGGATATAACAGAGTGGAAGGGCCTTGCACTATGTGTGGGACAATGGCCCATCACAATTTTATGAGCTCCCTTGAGATTATTTGTATGTTCTGAATGAGTAAGTAAAATTAATATCTTTGGCAGAGGTTACCATCAATATAAGGTCATATATATTTTCCTGGAGATAGGTGAATATTGTTAAAATCTTACCAGTTGAGCCTTTGTGCAATGTCAAGGTGTTCATGGGGCCTCGTGAGTACCTAGTAGAGGTGTATGATGTCCCTTTGAAGGTGAAGGCAAACTGCTTCTGAGAGGCTGTTGAAACAGATAATGAACAAAGGATAATAGCTAAATATATGATAAAATATTTATCAGTTTTTGATTGGATGCAATCAGTAATTTCAATGATATTGGATATTGGGTATGGGAGACATAATGGAGGGAACACATGCTTAAGGTTGCAGTCATCCACCATGAGGGAGACCTTCACATATCTCTGGTTTTATCTCAATCTCTGCCATGCAGTCTATCCTTTGAATTTTATCTTCCTTGGTCTCCCTGGACTCTCAGGTATGTCACATCAATTCAGAGAATTTGATGACTTTGTTCTGCCTTGGCTTTGAAACTCCATGCAGCAACAATATCATAGGCCTCAGGTACTTTTTGGCTCAATTCCCAGGGATAATTTTCATTCATTGCCTAATGCTCACTTTCTTAAAAGCCATTGTTGCACATATTGAATCCAGTTTTATTAGTGAGTATTAAGTGGGGGAGTAATTGGATTCCCTCTTTCTCCACCATGGCCAAAAAATAGAAACCCTATGATTTACAAATATATACATTTACTTTTTATTTGACATTTATCTCAGATAAGATGAATAGAACAGGTTTTGTATTTTTTCAATAAAAAAGGAAATAATTAATACTAATTTAATTATGAAATTATAAACACCAATTTTCCCCTTTCTCTTCTTTTATATTAAACTTCCATATGCACATTGATCTATTTCTGAATTTTCTTTTCCAAGGAATTCTCAGCCTATCCATGCAAATACCACAATTTAAAAAAAGATTTATTTATTTACTTTATTTTATTTATGTTTTTATTTACTCCTCCCACCCCAGATGGTTCTGTCATCTATCTGCTCATTGTTTGCTTGTTTTCTCCAGTAGGCACTAGGAAATGGGCCCATGACCTCCCACATTGGAGGTGAGTGCCTAATTACCTGAGCCACATCTGCTCTTCACAGCTGCAGTGTCTGCTGGCTTGTGGCATCTATTCATTTAGGCATTTACTCATTGCAGTGGATGCGGTGTCTAGCTCATTGTGACAGGTGCAGCATGTAGCTCATTGCAGCAGGTGTGGCATTTGTTCATCTTCTTTAGGAAGCACCAGGTCCTGAACCTGGGAACTCTCATGTGGTAGGTGGGCACACAAGTGGTTGAGCCACATCTGCTTCTGCCACACTTTTTAAATTATGTAGTCTTAGCAATATATCTGGTAGTAATTACCATCCTCAAGTTCTTTCAGGCATGTCATAAATATATACATATATTTATTCTTCTGTATAAACATTTCAATAAAATATCCACTCCCTGAAAAGAATTCTAATGCTATCTATATCATGCATATCTTTCTATCCAAGAATATGACCTGAGGCTTGTAGGAAGTTGGCAGAGTAGGGAGCTCCAGGAATCATTCTTTCTGAAAATGCAACTATTGAACAGGCAGCAACTGTGTGAAATAACTGTTTTGAAACTCCAGAGTCCAGAAAAAGCTACACCATTTAGTAGTTTTTTCTGAACTACTGGAAAGTAGTCTTTCTGGAAAAAGTGGGAAGAATAGGCTGATAAATTATGGTGTAAGAGAGTAAATTGATATCTCCACATAACCAATATCATCACCCATACTTCACTCTTACTGCAGGCCACCCTAGGTCCAGCCACTGGCTAGCTCACTAGTGACAGAAATGGAAACAGAAATACTCTTCCCCAAGACAAGGTTTGGGCACCAATGATTTCTGATCATAATAATGGTTTTTGATTAGAAACTTCAGATCTTTAGGCACCTGACCTTGAGGGAAGTCATTATTTCAGCCCTCTCAGGAGATGGGTAGCAGCAACTATTGTTTCAATCCTTCAAGGTCATGGATGGTGGCTGTGGAGATTTAAAGATTCTGCACTTCCTCAGGGCTGTGGCTAAGAGTAAGTTGAAAGACTCTATTTATTGGGCAATCCAGGAAAGCTGAGCTTTGCAGAACTGCCAGAGAAACTCTAGGCCCCATTACTGAAACCCCACACAGGGCACTTTGGAGCTGGTCTGAAATGCCTATGTGGAATGCTGCACTGCTCTGACTGGGAAAGACTGACTTGGGAAAGTCCTCTCCATCATGCTCCTCTTCACAAAATTTGTCCCACCCAAGGCACAAGTAGCTGGAGACAATGAATAGAATATAAGGAACTATTGAGATGGACAGACTAGGGCAAAGGCCTGCTGACTTCAAACACCAGGGAGATGAAGGCCTGTCCCTGAGAAATAGAATGGACAGCCAAACTCTTGTAAATAGGGGAACTCCAAAACCACTAAAAGTCAAAGGCCTAGGGAAAGGAAGAAATTCAGAAAGACATGGAAAATCCTGCACACTGCATTTAACTTGGGCAGAACTTCCTGATAGGAGGGCTTGTGCTCAAGAAAATCTATTTCTTATCAACAGCTTGTTACATAATCAAGAAACAATTATATATCCCACCATAACCTACAGAATTTAGTGGGAGAGAGTGTAAACTACAATTTAAACTATTATCCATCCTTAGTGGCAATGCTCCAAAATGTTTTCATCAATTGCAATGAATAAACCACATTAATGAAAGAAGTTGTTAATGTGGGGAAAATTGGGAGGTATGGGGAGAAGGGAATATGGAAATCCCTTATATTTTTTATGTAACATTTTATGTAACCTAAGTATCTTTTAGAAAAAATAAAAGATATATTTTAAAAAAGAAACAGATGTCTCAGAATGAATAGCAGAGTAATGATTTTAAAATATTAAAATGTACAGTCTGCAACAAGAATACAAGACAAACAAAGAAACAGGAAATGATGACTCTTCCAAAGGAAGATGATAAAAATGCAGAAAAACCAATAATGATGATAAGAATGTGGGCAGATCAAAAAAAGTCATTAATAAAAGATCTTATCAATGCATAATGATTTGAGGGAAATACAGAGAAAAAACTAAAAGATATCAGGAAAATCATGACAGGATAATGATAGAGCACTTCCCAAACTTAACATAAGACATTAATATGCATATCCAAGAATCCCAGAGTACTCCAAACAAGATTAACATGAAGAAAAATACACCCCTTGATGTATTGACCACATTATCAAATATAAAACAAGGAGCTCTGAAAGCTGCAAGACAAAAGCAATGTGTTACATGCAAGTCCAAATTAGACTGAGAGTTTTTCATTAGAAACCATGTGGCAAGAAGGCAAGAAGGCAGTCGTTTTAAATGCCTCAAGTGCTGAAAGAAAGCAACTGATAGTTAAGAATTTTATATGCCATGAGATGTTCTTTTAAAACATGATTAAGAGGGAACACTTTAATTCTTTCCAAAGTGGGTATGATACTAACTTTGGGTTTTTAATATATGCCCTTTATCAAGTTGAGACAGTTTCCTTCTATTCCTATCTTTCAAATTGTTTTTATCAAGAAGAGATGCTGATTTTATCAAATGAATTTTTGGCATCAATCAAGTTTATCATGTGGTTTTTGCCCTGAAATTTGTTGATGTAGTATATTATATACATTGGTTTTCTTGTGTTGAATCATCCTTGCATATCTGGGATAAAACTCATTTAATAACGGTGTATATTTCTTTTAATGTGCTTTTGGATTCAATTTGGAAATATTTTGTAGATATTTTTGCATCTATAGGCCAATGAGAAATTGGTCTTAATTTGATTTTCTTTTAGTATCTTTATCTGGCTTTGGTATTAGGGTGATGATGGTTTCATAGATTGAGTTAGGTAGAGTTCCATCCTCTTCAGTTTTTTGGAAGAGTCTGAGCAGGATTGGTATTTATTCTTCTTGGAATGATTGGTAGAATGTATCTGTGAAGTCATCAGGTCCTGGGCTTTTCTTTGCTGGGGGGTTTTGAATGACTGATTTAATCTCTGTAGTTTTGTTTGGTTTATCAAGCCTCCTATTTCTTCTAAAGTCAGTGTAGGCTTTTGTGTTTCTAAGAATATTTTAATTTCATCTAATTCAGTAATTTGTTTGCATATTATTGTTCATGTTATCCCCTTATGCTTCTATTTCTTACTATGGAGCCAATAGTAATGTCTCCCATCTCATTTCTGATTTTAATTATGTGTACCTCCTCTCTTTTTTCTTTGTAAGTATAGCTAATGGTTTGTCAAATTTATTGATCTTCTCAAATATTAATGATGTTTGGTTTTGTTAATAGTGTCTATTGGTTCCTTATTCTTAATTTCATTTATTTCTGCTCTAATCTTTGTTATTTCTTTCATTATGCTTGTATTAGGATTAATTTGCTTCATTTCTATTTCTTGCCTTTGTGTATTTTGGTCTTTGGTTTTAGATCTTTCTACTTTTCTTTGTAGATAAATAGAGATATATAGTGGTCTCTCATCACTGCCTTCACTTCATTCCATAAGTTTTGATATTTTCTGTTCTCATTTTCATTCATCTCAAGATGTTTTTAAATTCACTTGCAATTTCTTTTTTGACTCAATAATTTATTAAGAATTGAGTTGTTTAACTTCCATATGTGTTATTTTCCATTTTTCTGCCAGTTATTGATTTCCACCTTCATTCCGTTGTAGTTAGAGAAAGTGCCTTGTATAATTTCAATCAATTTAAACTTATTGAGGTTTGTTTTTTGATACAACGTGTGGTTTATCTTGGTGTATGCTCCAAGAGCACTGAGAAGAATGGATCTAGTGCTGTTTCGGTGTAATGTGCTGTATAGGTCTGGTTAGTCCAGTTCATTTACCATTTTATTCAAATTTTCTGTTGCTTTCTTTTTTTTTAATTTTTAACTTGATTTTGTACATTAAATAATTGAAAACATAAACAATAATTTAAACATTAAAAGAAAACACAGTTGAATAAAAACATACATTTCTCAATTAAATATACTGGATACCCATAAGTTTTCTTGTTGTTTTTTTTTAACCATACAATATGTTACACAATATATTAGATTCATATTAATGCAGTAATACAGTATTTGTCCTTTTGTATCTGGCTTACTTCACTCAACATTTTGTGCTCCAGGTTCATCCATGTTGCTATATAATTTATGGCTTCCTTTCTTCTTACAACTGAATAATATTCAATCATGTGAATACATCACAGATTGTTTATCCATTCATTGGTTGATGGACACCTGGGTTGTTTCTAACTTTTGGCAGTCACGGATAATGCCACTATGAACATTGGTGGGCAGATGCCTGTTCATATCACTGTTCTCAGTTCTTCTGGGTATATACCCAGTAGTGGTATAGCAGGGTCATGTGGAAAGTCTATATTCAACTTCTTTAGGAACTGCCAAACATTTCTCCACAGTGTTAGTAACATTCTACATTCCAAACAAGAGTGAATAAGCATTCCTATCTCTCCACATCCTCTCCAACACTTGTAGATAACTGTCTTTTTAATAGTGGTCATTCTGAGAGGTGTGAAATGACATCTCATTTTAGTTTTGCTTTGCATTTCCCTAATAATTAGTGATTTTGAGCATTTTTTCATGTGGTTTTTTTTTTTGCCATTTGTATTTCTTCTTTGGATAAATGTCTATTCAAGTCTTTTGCCCATTTTTCAAATGTGTTGTTTGTCTTTTTGCTGTTGAGTTGTAACATCTTTTTATATATCTTGAATATTAAACTCTTATCAGATATGTGATTTCCAAAAATTTTCTCCCATTGTGTTGGCTGCATTTTCACCCATTTGACTAAGTCCTGTGAGGTGCAAAAGTGCTTAATTTTGAGGAGGTCCCATTTATCTATTTTTTCTTTGGTTGTGCATGCTTTGGGTGTAAGGTTGAAGAAACATTTACTACAATGTCTTAAAGATGTTTCTCTACATTTTCTTCTAGCAGTTTAATGGTCCTGGATTTTATATTTCTGTTTTTTAACTATTTTGAGTTGATTCTTGTATAAGAAGTGAGATAGGGGTCCTCTTTCATTCTTTTGTTTATAGATATCCAGTTCTCCCAGCACCATTTTTTGAGGAGGACTCTTTATCCCGTTAATATCAACTTGGTAGGCTTGTCAAAAACCAACACAACCAGCAAAATGGTGGCAAAGTAAGGAGCTCCTAGAGTCAGCTCAGGTTACAGGGCAGTTAGTAATCACCCAGAGGTATCTAAAGCACCTGTTTGGTGACTCCAGGAGACCAGAAGAGTATCCTGCAACATCCTTGAAAGAATGGAAGGAGAAGACTGCCCATTTGCCAAAAGATTCATTAAGTACTCTGCACCATGGATTCTGGTGCCCTTCCTCCACTGGCAGCATAAGCCACCTCGGGAGCTATTCCTTGGCTGGAATTGGAATTTCCATTCCCCAAAAATGAGGAAGAGACAGTTGGGCACCAATCTCAGCTACTGATTAATAAATTTGGCAGGCTAAAAGTATAATCTTAAGAACCGCTGAACTTTGAACCTGTACAAGTGAGAAAGAAGCTGATAGCCAACATTTTAACTCCACCCCCACCATAAAGGGAAGCAGAGCAGACTGAAAATCACAGTGCTGGCAGTGACTGGCTTTTTTCCATCCAGATCTGATTACAGCTGCAGCCTAATCCTGCTCCACCTCCAGCAAGGAGGAAGCTGGAGGGACCTGTACCAGCACCTCTGGGAAAATACAGGACACACCACAGAGGTGGTTAATCATCCCACTCTGGCAGTGCAATCCACCTCAGGAGCTATTCTGTGGCTGGAGTTGGAAACTTCATTTCCAAAAATAGCAGATAAAGAGATGGTTAGCCATGGACTTCAGCTACTGATTAGTAAATTCACCTGGCTTAAGTAAAATCCTAAGAACAGCTAAAGTTTGAACTTGTCCAAGTCAGAAAGAGGCCAGTAGCCTCCATTTTCACTCCATCCACAGCATGAGGGGAAACCAGTCTGATTGAAAGTGACAGTGAAGGTAAGGACCAGCTTCTTTGCATGGAGATCATACTGCAGGCCTAGCCAAGGCTTCAGCCCCAACTCTGGCGGGGAGCAAGCTGGAAGGACCTGCACCAGCCTCTCCCAGTAACTGAAAGTGCATTCAGCTGGCACAGACTGAATTGTTGGAAGTCTACTGGGGCAACTGCAGACATTTTGGACCCACATGGTATAGATTGCTGCATATACCTGCAGCTCTATCTCCCCTGTAAGGGGAGGTAGGGGCATGAAGCTTCATCAGTCTCTCTGGGCACCTACAATCTAGGCTTGCATGACTTGGATTATTACACACAGCTGTGGCTCTGTCCCTACCCCAGACAAAGGAGAAAGGTGGGAGAAGATTCATTGGTCCCTGGGGCAATGTGGGCAGCCTGAACCTCCACAGCTTATAACACTGAGTATACCCTCAGCTTCTATGACACAACCAGCAAAGAAGAAAGGGCAAGACAGCCATAACTAAAGAGAGAAATTGCACCCAGAATAAATACATCTAGTAAACCAGATGCCATTACACCAACAAAAGAATAAAATCCATGCCAAGAAAAAGGCAGATATGACACAGTTAAAGTAACAAGATAAACTTCCAGATGACATAAAAGAATTGGACAGCTAATCCTAGATGTCCAAGCAATTCTCCTTAATAAATTCAATAAGATGGCTAAAGAGATTAAGGAAATTAAAAAGACATTGGAGGAGCACAAAGAAAAATTTGAAAGCATACATAGAAAAATAGCAGATCTTACAGGAATGAAAGACACAATAAATGAAATTAAAAATACACTGGAATCATATAACAACAGATATGAGGAGATATAAGAAAGGATTGGTGAGCTTAAAGAAATGGCTTTCAAATTTAAAATAAAAAGCAACAGATGAAGAAAAGAATGTAAAAAATTGAATATGGTCTCAGGGAACTAAAGAGCAGCAAGAGATGTGCAAACACACATGTTATAGGGGTCCCAGAAGGAGAAGAGAAGGGAAAAGGGGCAGAAGGAATATTTGAAGAAATAATGGTAGAAAATTTCCCAACCCTATTAAAGGAGATGGATATCCATGTCCAAGAAGAACAATGTACTCCTATCTGAATAAATCCAAATAGATGAGCTCTCAGATACATTCTAATCAGAATATCAAAAACCAAACACAAAGAGAATTCTGTGAGCAGCAAGAGTAAAGCAAAGCATAACATAAGGGATACCCAAAAAGATTAAGTGCCAATTTCTCATCAAAAACCATGGAAGAAAGAAGACCGTGGTATGATATATTTAAGATGTTGCAAGAGAAAAATTCCAGCCATGAATGCTATATCTGGCAAGATTGTGTTTCAAAAATGAGGGTGAGTTTAGAAGATTCAAAGATAAACAGAAAATGAGAGAGTTTGTAATGAAATGACTGGCTTTGCAGGAAATACTAAAGGGTGTGCTACAGTTTGAAAAGAAAAGACAGGAGAGAGAGGTTTTGAAGAGATTCTAGAAATGAAGATTATATCAGTAAACATAATTAAAAGTCTCCAAAGAGTGGTGACTATAAAATATGACAGATGAAACTCAAAGGTCAAAATGGGTGAAATAGGAATTGCCTTTACATTAATAACATTGAATGTCTAATGGATTCAATTCTCCAATCAAAAGACACAGACTTTT
>JAQZBX010092543.1:0-12247 GCA_029593785.1 Cabassous unicinctus
AAAAACGTGTAATAACTCATCTTTCAACTTGAAAAAATGTTTAACCACTGTCATACAATTAACATGGCATCTTAACAATTCATTTGATTTATGTATTTAAAATTTAAATTTGTTGATGGTCCAATACCCAAAACAAACTAATTATTGGAGCATTGTTTAAAGTCACATTAGTTAAGAACACATATCTATACTGACACCCCCTCAGTATGCAGTGAGAAGTGTATTCCTGGATTCAGGAAAACCTCTCAGGAAGGAAAGGCTGCATGTTGCTTTCTTTGCACCCCGTGTCCAGACAATGATATTTCCAATGAGACAGGTAAGAGAAAGACCCCACCTCTCCTTTATATACCCCATTCCTAAAGGGTATTGGAAAGAATCTGGAGGAAAATCTGCAGAGTCAAAATTCTTCCTTCCTTCATTTAGTAACTTAATTTTTATAACCACTAATATATCCCATTGAAATGGCACTCTATCTCTGCCTTGAACTAGCTTGTGTGAGTCATTGCTTCAGACCCATTGCAGGCAAAATTATCTCTGGGAAAACCTTTGTTGACCCCACCACAGTAACCTAAGTTTCATTCCTAACTTGGAATTTAACTCATGGTATTATAATCACCTGCTTTCTATCTTGTTTGAAAGCATATTTATATTATACTGAAGTCTTAGATCTTAACTATCTTCAGTTTCCCTATGCCTAACCCTGTTTGAGACAGAACATATGCTGAGAAAACTTGTGATTGATTAAAGAAATGGGTATTTCTATGGTTTACAACATGAGGACAATATTGTTTACCTTCAATGAGTAGGTTTTATTTTTTGATTTCCACTAGTTCACAGGTGAGTAAGGGAGACAAAACTTAGAGACATTTTGTGTCCATCTTTACAGGCAGCAGTAAAGTTCCACACAGGGACCTATGGACCAGTATCTTCATTGGGAGGACGGGTCTCATGGAGTTCTTCATAGATGCAGGAGTAGTAGTATCATGTAAGGCGAATGAAGAGGGAAATAAATTCTAGGCAGAATTATTATAAATGGCAAAAATGGCAAATCGCCACTGGATATAATGTCCAGAGAGTCACAGAACAGGAAATCAAAGGTTAAATGTGACAGGATCACAGAGCATATTGAGCAAAGGGGATTGAGGTATGATGTTGAAAAGGGACAGAAGACCATTATTTAATATTTTTACATACTATAATAACATCATGAAATCACTCATATTCATGATATTAATGGTGGAATCACTTCTTTGTTGGGAATTTTCCAATTTTCATTTAGTGATTAACCAGTAGTTTAACCTCATAAAATCATGAAATGCTATTATTTCAGTTTTTTGAGATATGTTGAACTGATTATAGATATTTTGGTACTATTTAGTATGTATACATAAATGTTAAAAAGCTGAAGTTCTACATATTCATCACAAACTAAAAGAGTAACAGCAAATTAAACATAAGGAAAATAGAAAGGAGAAAATGAATATAAAAAGAAAACAATAGAAGACAAATATAGAGAGGATTTAAAAAGTTGAAGCACAGTCAATTTTGAATGGAATGTACAAAGCATGGGACTGTATAACACAATGTATCCTATGGTGGAAGATGGATTATTGTTAACAGAACAAATATGAGAACATTCTGTCATGAAATATATCAAGTTTATCAGGCTAATCCAGGGTGTCATTAACCAGGTGGGTTGAGGGAAGAATACAATAAAAGTAAGATATTGGGTATAGTTAGTAGTAATATTTTGATGATGCTCTTTCATAGTTGGTAACAATTTTTTCACAACAATGCAAGATGTTGGTGGTGGGTTAATGAATGGGAATCCCCTATCATGACATGTATGATTATTTTGTAAGTTCACAAATTATACTATGCACTTATTGTTTATGGTTGTTCATGCATGAATGATAAACTTCAATATTAAAAGTTAAAAGAAAAAACCCTAAGGTAACTCTAGAAGAAGACAAAATTGATAAATCTCTAGAATGATATATTAAGAAAAATTTGCAAATGATTAATACCATGATTTCAAGGTAGGTCATCCATAAAGAAATTTTTAACAAGATAATATAAATAACTTCATGCCAAGACATTTGAAAATCTAAATGAAATTCATAAATTCCCAGTAAAATAAGTTACCAAAACAGTTCTAAGAAAAAGTAAAAATCTGTAAATTTTATCTACTAAGGATAATGAATGCATAGTTTAAAACTTTCTCATAAATTTTAATTGTGACCAATAATTTTTCTTGGGAATTCTACCAAACTTTCAAGGAAAAAATAATACCCATTTACTCAGACTGTTTCAAAGAATAGAAAAATGTGAAAACTTCTCAATTCAGTTTATAAGAAGAGCATAACAGTGGTACCAAAATCTGTTAAGGAGATTACAAGAAAGGAAATTTACAGGCTGCTCTCTGTAAACATAAACTCATTTATTCTAAAAAAATCTATAAGCCAAATCCAGCAATATTTTATACAGGGGCTCTATCATGACAAAGTTTGGTTACTGCAATGTAATTCAATACATAGCCCCTAGAAAGAAGAAACAGTAATGTTAATAATTGCAAGAAAGCATTTAATAAAATTTAATACACATTCATGGTTTTCAAAAAAGCAATAAAAATATCCCTTATCATGTAAGGAATAGAAGGGAATCATCTTTATCCCTTAAAGGATACTTACAGAAAACTAGAACAAATGTTAAATTTATGATACCATATTGAAAGCATTTCCCAGCAGAGATCAAGAAGGAACCAAATATAATCAAAATTAAAACTTCTACTAGACATTACACCTGAGGTCTTGCCCCAATGAAACACTGGCAGGAAAAGAAGTGAAAGGAATAGTTATAGGAAAGATTGAAATATACCTGAATTTAATTATAAGTGACATTATTGTATAAATATTAAATGATAAGGTATTATAAATGCAGTTTTTTAGTGGTCTGAATACAAGTTAATATACAAACTTATGAAGTCATATAGCCAGTCAGAGGGCATTCTGGTTTTCTTTCTCTCAGTTCAAGTATTTAATTTTACAAAATATATTTTCCATAATGATACCTTATTTATGTCCTTGCTACTATATTTTTTAAGCTTTTCTTTATTTTAATAAAAGTGTTAGATTACATAAAATACATCGAAAATATAGAAGATTCCCATATATTGCACCCCCACCCCATCCACAATTTCCCCATTCACAACATGTTGTTTCATTAGTGTGATACAATTGTTACAATTGAGGAACACGTATTAAAGCCTTGCTACTAACCCTTGTCTATAGTTCACATTATGGCTTAGACTGTGTACCACACAATTTTAAATCCTTTCACAAGATGTATAATGGCTTGTATCCATCCTTGGAATACCATGCAAAACCATTTCAAGGGCCCAAAAATGCCCCGTGTTACACCCATTCTACCCTTAGAACCTCTGGTGAGCACTGTCTTTATATCAATGTTACAAGGTCTTCCATTACTAGAATAACAATAAGGCTACATTTGCCTATAGTTGTATTCCCATCTTATATTTGTTCATTTCTCAATCTTGAGGATACAGGGCTGGTGATGTTCACTCTGTTTCTGATTGAGAGAGGGCTTAGATCCCATGGGAAAGATAGATGGAACTGTCTTACTGCTGTTGTAGATGCACTCTGTTTTTATGGGATAGGCATTGTCCATTATCACCCTTTTGTTAGTTGTTCTGGTTGACTGGTGAACTGGAGAACAGGTATTGGCTGCAACTCTGCTGAGAATTAGGGCTCAACTGGCATATGAAGAAATGGAAGATTTAAGTCTCTGGGTCAAAAATTTAATGGGTATAGTGCTAATTATATATTCATATAAAAGGGACAGAAGAACTATGTATAGGAAAATTAAAAATGAATCTAACTCTGATACTTTGGGGAAATAGATTATCATATACTCAAAGGTAAGGTTGGGGTTCCAATATCCCATGGTTGTCTACCCTGCCGATGGTGTCTATATATCTCTAGAGCCCTCAGGAGTAACCCTGCCTGAGGAAGTTTACTGTGGCAGTAAGTGAGATCCTCCTGGATAAGCATAACCTTTAGAATGTCTCCAAACTCACTTTGAAATCCCTTAGCCATAAAAACTCATTTGTATTTAATCATTTCCCCTATTTGGTCAAGGTCTTGTTCCAAATGCATCACTAGTTGGTATTTGGTAAAAATCCCACCGTGCCAGTGAGGCTCATCCCAAGGAGTCATGTCCCACATTGGGATGGTGGATGGTAGTGAATTAGTTCGATGAGTTTGGCTTAGAGAAAGGACAAATTTGAACAAGGAGGATTTCAGGAGGTAACTCTTAGGCAATAAGTATGACTACCTAATTTCAATTTTGCAGGAACAAGGTTCATATGTATACAAGCATCAGTATCAAGGGCCTGGCATATTGGACTGTCCTCCTTAGCTAGGCACTGTCCCTGTACTCTAGAGACTCTTGACACTCTTTTAGAGAAAGTAGCAGGACTCCCCAGGATGGGAATTCAATATTCTCTCAGTGATTGTGTGGGTCTCTACTGCCACAACAATACCCCATGAACACATGAACACATTCATATTCCATAAAAGGCATGCCCAGCTACAACCCTCCCCACACATCCTATACTATGAACATTTGGCATTAATAATCCACCCTGCTACAGTTAAAACCGTTCTGCAATCCAAAACCTCCCCCAAAACAGAACCAAAAAAAGTAAAATAATAAATTAAAATTAAGATAAAATAATTTTTTTTGCATTGTGTCATTCATCACCATTGATCTGTTATCTTTTATATATATATTGACCATTTCTTCAGTATGTTTGCCCAGTGTAATATTTTTTTCCACTTTACTTTCAAAGAAGCTTTAGGTTACAGAAAATTCACATACAAAATATAGGGGATTCCTATATAACCCCTCCCACCCATATCTTCCCCTATCAACAGCATCCTACATGATTATGGTACATTTGTTATAATTGAAGAACAAACATCGAAGCATTGCCACTAGCCATGGTAAATGTTTTACATTATGGTTTACATTTTGTACTGTACACTTTCATAGGTTCTGATAAAATGTTTAATGGCCTGGATCTGTTAATGCAAGATCGAGCAAAACAATTCCAATATCCTCAAAATGCCCTATGTTCCACCCATTCTTCCCCCACCCCAATGCTCAGAGCCTATAATAACTATTAAGTGTCAATTTTTGAAGAATAAGGTTCATCGTTTCCTGCATTAGTATTGAGGACTTGACATACCAGTCTGTTTTCTTTTATTATGCACTGCCTATGTACTTGAGAGACTCTTGACCCTCTATTTGAGAATGTAACAGAACTGCTCAAGGTGGTATTTTAATATTTTCTTGTTTACTGTGTGGTCTCCATCCACTGAGATGACACACTATGACAAGATTAACACATCCATAATTTGTAGAAACATACCCCAGGTACAACCTTTCCCACCTATCCCCCACCACCAGCATCCTGCACCAGTGACACTCCCCTGCTATGTTTGCCACAGAAACATTCCCACAATTGTAGTTTCAACCATAGACTCACATAGACCCAGAGTTCACCTCTTCCTTCCTCCATCTTTACCCTCAGTTCCATGGATAGTCCAGCTCAACTCCTCACACACTGCTCACCATCATATTCTAGCAACATTGACCCCACACACATCCCTGCACCACCATCACTTCCATCCATTGCCAAACCAAAATATGGGTTTTGCCCATATTGACCATCAACTCAATATACTCTACTTCCTATCTGTCTCCTGATAACTGTCTTCCAGACTCGATCACTGTGTGTCTGTTCAGTATGCTTAGGTTAAATCAGTGACATCATATAATATTTATCCTTTAGCAACTGTTTTATTTCACTCAACATAAGGTTTCAGGAGTCATCCATGTTGTCAAATGTCTCAATACTACATTCCTTCTTATAACTGAGTAATTTCCCATTGTATGTATATACCACATTTTGCTTAGCCATTCTTCTGTTGATGGAAATCTGGGTTGCTTCCAAGTTTCAGCAATAGTGAATAGTGCCACCATGAACATTGGTGGGCATATATCTGTTTGTGTCCCTGCTTTTAATTGATGCATCATATGGCAATTCTATAGTTAGCTTCCTGAGGAACTGCCAAACTGTCCTCCACAGTGACTGCACAATTATACACTCCCACCAACAGTGGATGAGGGTTCCCTTTCCTCCACATCCTCTCCAATGCTTGTACTTCTCTGCTTTTTAAATAGCAGCCAGTCTAATAGGTATTAGATGATATCACACTGTAGCTTAAATTTGTATTTCCCTACTAGGTAGTGATCCTGAGCATCATTTCATGTACATTTTAGCCATTTTATTTCCTCTTTAGAAAAACATCTATTCGAATATCTTCCCCATTTTTACTGTTTTTCTTTTTCTTGTCTTTATATTTTTGAGATGTAGGAGTTTTAAAATATATGATGGATATTAGGGGTTTATCAGATAGATAGTTCCCAAATATTTTCCCCCATTTTATAGGATGCCTTTTCACTTTCTTGGCAAACACCTTTGTGATGCAAGAGTTTTTAATTTTGAGGAGATCACATTTGTCTATTTTTTTATTCCTTGTTCATGCTTTGGGTGTAAAGATTATAAAACCCTTTCCTACTTTAACATCTCATAGACAATTCCCTACTTCATCTTTTAGGGGTTTTATGGTCTTGGTTCTTATATGTAGGTATTTGATCCATCTTGAGTTAATTTTAATACAGTGTATGAAATGTTGATCCTCTCTCACTCTTTGGATATGACTACCTAATTCTCCCAAAACCATTTGCTGAAGGGACCATTCTGTCCCAGTTGAGTGGGCTTCATGGCCCTTTTTAATATCAGTTGACCATATGCATGAGGATCTATGTCAGAACTCTCCATTCAATTCCATTGATTAGTATGTCTAGCTTTGTGCATATACGATGGATTTTTGACAACAGTACCTTTGGAGTGAACTTTAATGTAAGATAATGTGATTGTCCAATTTTTTTTTAATGTTTTTGGCTATCAGGAGCCCTAGCCCTTTGAAATATATTTCTTAATTGGCTTTTCCAATTCAGTAAAAAATGCTCTTGTGATTTTTATTGTTATTGTGTTAATTCTGTAAATCAAGTTGGGTTTGACCGACATCTTAATGATGTTTAGTCTTCCAATCTATGAACATGGAATATTCTTCCAATCACTTAGGACTCCTTTGATTTGTTTTAAAAATTTTGTGAAGGTTTCTGTGTCCATGTCTTTCACATCCTTAGTTAAAATTATTCGTAAATATTTAATTCTTTTAATTCCCATTGTAAATGGATTTTTTCCTGATTTCTTCCTCAGATTTCTCAGTATTAGTGTACAGAAATATTTTGAATTTTATGTGTTTATCCTGCCACTATATGAAAATAGTTTATCAGCTCTAGAAGCTTTGTTGTAGATTTTGTGGGGACATTCTACAAATAGGTCCATGTCATCTGCAAATAGTGAAATTTTTACTTCTTTCTTTCCAATTTGGATGACTTTTATTTATTTTTCTTGCTTAAATGATTAGAGCAAGTATTTCTAACACAATGTTAAATAAGAATAGTGACAGATCTCAGAGGGAAAGCCATTAGCATTTCACCATTAAGTATGATGTTAGCTGTGGGTTTTTTTATATATACTCTTTATCATGTTGAGGAGGTTTCCTTCTATTTCTGTCATTTGAAGTGTTGTTTTTTTTCAATCAAGAAAGGATGCTGTATCTTGTCAAATGCTTTTTTGCATCAATAGAGATGATCATGTGATTTTTTTTTCTTTCGATCTCTTAGTGTGGGGTATTACATTGATTTTATGTTGAACCATCCTTGCAAAACAGGGATAAAACCCACTTGGTCATGGTGAATAAGTCATTTGATGTGTTTTTGAATATTATTAACAAGTATTTTGTTGAGGAGTTTAGCATCTGAGTTCATTAGAGAGATTGGTCCATAATTTTCTTTTCTTGTAACTTCTTTGTCTTTCTTTGGTATTAGCAGCTTTTGCATCATAAAATGAGTTAGGTAAAGTTCTCTGCATTTCTTTGTTTTGGAACAGTTTAAGGAGGATTTTTGTTAGTTCATTCAGCAATGATTGGTAGAATTTACCTGTGAAAGCATCTGGTTCTGGGCTTTTCAGGGTTGGAAGGTTTTTCATGACTAATTCAATCTTTTTACTTGTTATTGGTTTTTTATCATTTTCTACTTTCATCAATGTAGATGGTTCATTTGTTTCTAGAAATTTGTCTATTTGATCTAAGTTATCCATCTTTTGGGCTTTCAATTTTTCAAAGTATATGATACTTTATATTTCTGTGGCATCAATGGTGATATCCCCTCTCTCATTTTTTATTTTATTTATTTGCATCTTCTCCCTTACCTTTTTTTATTTGTTAGTCTAGCTAAGAGTTTGTCTATTTTAATAATGTTCTTGAAGAACCATTTTTTGGTTTTGTTAATTTTTTCTAGTGTTTTTAATTCTCAAATTCATTTAGTTCTCCTCTAATCTTTGTTATTTCCTTCTTTCTACTTTCTTTGGGATATGTTTGTCATTCTTTTTCTAGTTCCTCCACGTGTCTAGTTAGGTCTTTAATTTTAGTTCTTTCTTCTTTTTTAATATAGGCTTTTATGGCTATAAATTGCACTCTCAGCACAGACTTAGCTGCATACCATAAGTTTTTATATGTTGGGTTCTCATTTTCATTTGTTTCAAGTTGCTTACTTATTTCTTTTTCAATTTCCCCCATCACTTACTGATATTTAAAGCACGTGTTAGGTCAGAGTAGGTAAGCAGGGCACAAATCCCTCACACAAAAAAACAGAGGAAATGCACAAAGTTACTTTGAAAGTTTGTGAAGACCAGGAGATTGTTGCATACCATCTTTGAGGGAAAGGGATAGAGATGTGGAGACACAGAAATGAAAGCCATGAATAACTTGCCTCTCTGACTAGGAAAGACCCATATCCCCAATGTTCAGGTACCCTCATAAAAACCACTGGCTCACTACAGCCAACTGAGAAGGGAAAGGAGGTCTGACTCCCTGAGAGGAAGAAGTTCTGACAGAGGGCAGAGACTGCTTTTTCCTCAGTGAGTTTGGCTAACTAAGCCGACTTTGAATCTCAGATATAGCCAGCCTGACAAGTAGAGTTTGAAATAAACACTTTTTTGGGGATCCTGCAAGGCAAAAATTGTGGGTCGGGCTCACAGCAAATTTAAATTGACATAGTTTCATGGGGGAAGGGATATATTGTGGGTGGGACAGAGGAAATATAATAAAGATGCCAGCCTGCACTGAAGTGGCTAGAGGGTGAGGGTAGGGAAGAATTGATCAGGGAGGCTGTCACATCCACCCACTCTGAGAGAGAGAGGAACTGGGCCAGTAAGGGAGTGGACTGACAGGAACCTAACAGCCCAGAGAGAATGAAGCCAGGAGAAAGAGCTGGCAAACTATCAGAAGTTCAACTTGACTGGGGATAAAAGGGCAAAGAGAGGCAGACAATGCTTTCAGAAGTTTACCTAACTGATAGAGTGGGTTTGGCTCAGAGGTTGAACTCCTGCTTCACGTAGATGTGGTCCTGATTTTAATCCCTGGAAACTTCTAGAAAAAGGAAAAAAGCCTAACCAGAATGAGGGATAGTGGAGCAGAGAGAGACAGCCCATGAATGATGACCAGCAAGCCTTGAAGAGAAGGGATCCAGAGAGTGATCCAGTGGGATGTCAGTGACACAACTGGCATCTCATGAAAAGGAGCTTATAGATGGAGACTTTTTAAATTTTTTGGATTTGTTATTTTATATATATAATTTTATTTATTTATTTATTTATCTCAAAAACTAGATACCTTACATGTGGAGGGTGGGCTGCAGGGTGATTGATGTGCACTGTCAGCATGAGACAGTGGCTAAGAGCCCAAAAGGGAAATCTGCTTTCTTTTTCTTTTTTTCTGTTTTTCTCTCCTTAGATTATTTATTTTCTTTCTTTCTTTTTCTTTATTCCAATGTTACTCTTGCATCACAGCTGCTCTTGTTTAGTCTTTATTTCGTTCTTCTCCTCTCAACTTTCTGGGGTTTTATTTTGTTCTATTTTTTCTTGTTTCATTTCTTTATTACACCTTTCTAATTCTTATTCCTTTTTATTTTTTTTATCATTTTACACTCTTATTACTTATTATTTTCCTGGTTCTTTTAAAGTTACTTTATTATATTTATTAATATTAAGGAGACACTGGGAGAACATACAGAAGAATTTTAAACATGTATTAAAATATATTAGATCTGATTGTGATGAATGGCATAATGCAAGACATAAAAATACACTGGAAGCACAGAACAGCATACTTGCACAGGAAAAGGAAAGAATTAGTGATGTCAAAGGTAGATCATCTGAAATTGCTTCGAAAGTAGAACAGATAGATAAAAAGAGAGAAAATATTTAGCAGAGACTCTGGAAAATGAATGAAAACACAAAACAAAATATATGCATTTTAGGCATCCCATGGGGAGAAGAGAAGGGAAAGGGACAGAAGGAGTGTTACAGGAAATAATGGCTGGTAATTTCCCAATTCTTTTGATGAATATGGATGTACAGGTCCAGGAAGTGAATCATGTTCCAAACCATGTAAATTCTATCAAGCCTAACCCTAGACACGTACTTATCAAATATTCAAACACTCAAGACAAAGAGAGAATTCTGAATGAAGCAAGAGAAAAGAGATCCATGACATATAAGGGAAACTCTATAAGATTAAATGCTGATTACTCACCTCAAACTTAGGAGGTGAGAAGGCAGTGGTATAACATAATTGAGGTGTTAAAACAAAGGGGAAAAAACCTGCCTGCCAATAATTCTGTGAATTCAATATGGTGTTGAGAGAAAAGTTGGAAATTGATTTTACATGCAAAGAATAAAAAAGAAAGTGCAAGTATAGCTATACAAATATTGGACAAAATAGAGTTTAAGCGTGAAGCTATTGTAAGAGACAAAGAAGGACACTATATATTAATAAAAGGGGCAATCTGTAAAGAAGAAAAAACAATAAGAAATATTTATGCACCAAAAAGGTGTGCCCTAGAATGCATGAGGAAGACAATGGAAACACTAAGGGGAAAAATAGATGCCTCTACAATTATAGTGGGGGACATTAATATCTCATTATCACCATTAGACAGAACATCTCAACAGAGGATTACTGAAGAAAATGAGACATTGAATAATACTTTAGAAGATCTAGATCTAATAGACATATACAGAATATTTCATCCAAATTCTGGATTGAACAAATTCTAGGTCACATTAAAAAGTTTCAATGAATTTAGAAACAAGAAAATTATATGAAGAAATTTCTCAGACCATAGCAGAATGAGGCTGGAAATTAAAAAGAGCAGAGAACCAGAATAGGCATAAAGATACGGAAGTTACACAACAAGGGCATTCTAAAATGAAATTTTAAAGATGACAATTACAACATCTTGAAAGTATGAATTCCCTATAAATAAATCTTAGGAATGTTTGAAAAGAGTTCTGCACACAAGTTATAGAAGAAAATTGGGAAAATTTTAAAGAAGACTAAAATAAATAGAGGGAAAATCACGTACATGGATGAAAAGATTTAATATTGTATTTGTGTCCGTACTGTCTAAATTGGTCTACTGATTCAGTGCAATGGCTATCACAATGACAAGTTTTTGTGTCAGTTACAAATTATTAAAAAATTCATAATGCAATGAAAAAAAAACCATAGCTAAGACACACTTGAGGACAAAGAATGGAATAGGAGTATATATTCTGTCTCATGTTTTTTAATGTCACAGTAATCCCATTCCAGCATAAGGATAAATAAGGAAGGAAAAAGAAACAAATGGAAGTCAAATGGATGAATCTCATATTGGATAAAAGGACCCAAGCATAACTAATCTATGGAGTTAGAAATCAGGAAGGTAGTTTCTTTAGAGATGTGGGAGATGTAGTGAATGGTGGAGTTAGGAAAGGGACTTCTAATGGGCTGATTATTTTCTACTCCTTGGTCTGTGTGGTGTTAACCATGTGTTCACTTCTTCATAATTAATTAATCAGAACATTTATGATTTGTGTCCTTTTATGACAATATGTTATAAACCACTATATATATTTTTAAAAAGAAAAGAATGCAAGTTCAACAGTGAATGAAATTACAACTGTTATCTAATTGACAGACTGCAC
>JAQZBX010092544.1:0-12264 GCA_029593785.1 Cabassous unicinctus
TGGAGACCTGAAGCGGGAAAGCACAATGGGCAACTGTGGAATAGTAAGAGCAGAGAGAGAGAAGGAGGAAGAGAAGGCAAGGAAGGAGTGAGACAAATGTCAGCAGAGTTTGCACGGTCTCTCTAGAAGAGGGTCATCCTTGTGGCCAGGGGATTTGGACATAACTCAAACATGAGTCAAGAGCATCTTTATGCCAATTCTCCTTTTGTCAGAATCCTTTCTAGTGCTCCAATTTCATGATGGAACTTAAGTGGAATTACACTTGAATACCTCAAAATCATGATTAATTATATTCACCTTCAATTACAATCACTCATTGATCCCAACCTTCTAGCACAGCACATGCTGGCTGTCACATAATTAGCTCAGTCTAACTGGTTTATTAGTTCATGTTCGTTAACAAATAAGGTTAAAACAGTGCCAAAATATTATGTAGACACACCCTGGGTCAGGTCACTATGGCTTCAAGGGCCACATTACAAATCAAGAACATATTTAATTTTAGTGTTCAATTTTTATTATCTTTTTATCTCCAGCAATAACAGACTTTAAAATAGCACATGAAATCGAGAGAGATCTTTCCACTAGTCTGTGTGCCTTAAGCCTTGTCCTTACTGCTTTCCAAATATGCTTACAAGAAAGAAAACGGCTTCTGGGTGAGATGGAGAGTGCTAAGGACAAGAAGACAGCAATATAAGTACGAAAAACTTGTTTTAGCAGCCCATGCCCAGAATCTTGCATGGTGAGTTTCAGAGTTTATATTCCTATTGTTTGACAATTAATAAGGAAATGGGCTGTAGAAGGAAAAGGATTTCGGAATAATGGAATTTTTTATTTTTTGAGGTACTGGGGCCAGGATACCCAGGACCTTGTGTGTGGGAAGCTTACACTCAACCACTGAGCCACATCAGCTTCCCTGAGTTGGTTTTATCGTTTGATTTGCTTGCTGTTTTTTCTGTTTTTTCAGGAAGCACCAGGAGCCGAACCCGGGACCTCCCATGTAGGAGGCAGATGCTCAACTGCTTGAGCCACATTTGCTCCCAGAATAACGGAATTTTTAGAAGTTATTTAGTAAAGTTTGCGTTTATTCATTAATTTATCAAACATGCAGAAAGTGTCTAGTAGGCACTACGATACCACAATAATAAACAAGATAATGTCTCCAATAGCCAAGAGTTTACGGTCCAGGTGGGAAGAGAGACAAGGTAAAGGGTCAGGATTATTGAGATGGGACAAGTGTGGGGTGTTTAGGAAAGCACAGGAGAGGCCGAGCCCAACCCTAAGGGAAGGCTCCAGAAAGGAAGTCACTTTTAGACTCAAATCTAAAGGAAAAGAACAGCAGCTAGACAGGCCTCAGGTAAAAGTTAAATGGCACAGAAAAAAGAAAGGTACTCTGTCTCCTAAATGAAACAATATGAAACAATGAAGGACACAATTAACATATCCTTTTCAGGAAACAAACTCCTCTGAAAAGGAATGAAATATGCTTGAACATACTAGAACATCCTTTGGTTCTGGGATAGAAAATGAGTGAATTTCATTTGACTAACAAAACATATCATTGCTTTTAAAATACAAAGTGTATATATTCTTAAAGTGAAATGTGCCATCAGGCTCTGAGATTTCAAAAATAGTTATTAGTTCTACGAAACAAGAATTTACTTTCTACTGGCAGGAGGGGTGGTTGGGAGATTACTAGGCATCTGTCTACCTCTTTTCATCGGGTGCCAGGAAATCTGGAGACACTTCCTGCCACATGGAGGATAATGAGAGGAATACTCAAGGTGCCAGCCTGGCGAGATCAGTCGTTAGCCAGAGGCCACTGGGCAAACACAAATCACAGGATGGGAACCTAGAAAGAGCAAAGAGAACAGCACGGGCTGTGGCACAGAGACCTGAAGCAAGAAAGCACAACAGGGAACTGCAAAACATCAGGAAGACGAGTGTCAGGTGTTAGGATAAAGAAACAAAGCAGGTCAAAAGCTAAGGAAATGAGAAACTGGTCAGGAGGCAGAGGGCTCAGCCAGATGTGGAGATGCGCTCTGGATACAGCCGCGTTGGCTCCTGGGCACAGAAGGGGGTGGGACAGGGAAATGAATGGATTTAAAGGTAAAAGCCTTCTAAGTGTCAATTTAAATTAATCATATTTCACCCGACCTCCTATAACTGGCAATGTCATTTAATAGACAAGGCAGATGCAGCCTGGCTAGAAAGTCAATAACCTCGGCGAGCAACAGAACTCCACAAGGGTTTCCGCTGTCTGCCTTCTTTTTCTTCTTAAAACCATGATGGTAGGTAGCACCTTTGAATTTCTGTGGTACTTAAGGACAGGGAAAACGAAGATTTTAAGATTTAATAAGTTTTGCTACCACAATCAGAGTCCTGAAAAACAATGGGTCCCTCAATGGACTCACACCTGCTGAGACTCTCAAAAAGGAAAGCAGGAAGATAAGACACTCAACTTGAAAGTCATAGATAAACTTACTGCAGCAATGATTTAGAAACTTCTTTAAATAACTTTAGAAAGGGTCTCAGAAATAGAGAATCTATCATTTTCGGATAGTATTGAGATAGCAAAATAACAGGGAAAAGTCACAAACAAAACAGAGCTTCAAAAAAGACGCTGGGAAAATCAGGATAACTGAATATCTGAAGAGGAAGTAAGGTAACATCCAGACCTGAAAGAAAACCTGGTCACAGGTGAAAGAAGAAAAAGTCAAAAGAATAATTAGAAAAAAAGTGACGGAAGATTAGAGACAGGGAAGGGATGATGGGGAGTGGGCAGAATAAAGAGATGAGGAGGCTAAAGGATTTCAGAGGAAGAAACTGTAACACAAAGATGAGTTTCTGAATGTGTGGGTGAAAATCATGACTACATAAAGGAAAATGTAGAATATGTACAAAGAAAGATTCCCCATTAAAAGTTTTTTAAGTTGATGAAATAAATCATGAGAAGTAGATATTCTTGGCTATTAATAATTTTTTCAAGAATTGCCAAAGTTCGTTCTGATTTTCTGATTTAAGAGAGGTACTGAAGGCAAACTAAAGTAGCATGCTTGGTAGGTGTTCAGTAATGCAGAGGGAGGGAAGAAGAAAATGAGGTTGGTTTAGTAAATTCATTTACTACTATCCATTCTTTTCTTCACGTTCTATGAAATATTTAATGATTCTATCCATGCTCAATAAAGACCACTTAAAAAGAAATCAATCACAAGTGCTTAAGAAACACTGTAGAATATTACCAATTAAATCGAGACTGTAGACTTCAAAACATCTCAAACTGTCTTTAATAAACAAGTCTGCTTTATTTGAGGGTTCTTCCCAACTGGTCTGTCCTTCAAAGAATGTTTTATATTTTACTCTAGCACAATATGAAAAGAACCTGACAATATGCTATTAAAGAAAATATATAGGTTAGAGCAACAACCAAAAAAAAAAAATCATACTGTATGTAACTTCCTAAAATTCCTTTTTAAAACAGTATGTAAAACTATGAAGAGAAAGGCAGACTCGCTTAAAGTTTGTTGTTTGAATCATTTGCCATCTAAGCAACAAAGTATAAATAACCAAAGAACAGCCACAACTCAAATTTTCCATAGACACACAATAATTTAATCTGAGTAGTAATCTGAGTCCCTGATGTCTAAAAGTCCCAAAGGGGAAAACAATAACAATTCCATTAAGAGACAGCGTCAGGCCTTTTTGTTTAAATATCTTCTGGAAAGTAAGAACTGTCATGTAACTGAACTAAATATTTATGGCTTATGTGTAATATATAAGTGAACATTTAAATTGCTTCATGATTTACCCTTACAGAAAAGTTTCAACTCCTAAATATAACTTAAGTATCAAAATTACCTACCTTCTAAACCAGGAGTTTTTAACCTTTCTTGTTCCACTGACCCCTTTGCCAGTCAGGTGAAAATCACGGACCCCTTACTAAGTCCATACTACAATGTGTATTATTTAATAAATATATCACACCCACACCAACAAGTCCCCACAAGAATCATGGTTTGTTTGTTTGTTTTTAATTTAAATTGAAGCTCATTGACCCCTTGTTAAGAACCCCTGTTCTAAATAGATACAAAATTTTCTAAATAGGGTGGGCCCAACTGATATTCCTTGAAACTTAAAGAACAAGCACGGTCTTATCCCATATCCTAAAGACAGAAGTTTTTATCTTTTAAATTTATATAAAGGCTAAAATGCTACCTGTTGACAGTTCTTATTTGATCATCTCAAAAAGCCTGAAGTCTAATTTTCTCAATAAAACTTAGGTCTGGGATACAGCTGCTTCTGTCTTCCCAAGAGGACTCATACTAATGTGCTGCACATACTAAATCCTCTAAATCCTCTGTAAAGATCTACTGGTTTGATTTTGAAACTGCTGGTGCTTTTAAAACTCCCCCCACCATGCTTGGGAAATTTAAAGTTAAGAGCTGAATTAGATTTATTGCTGTACTAGACCCAACCTTTTACATCTCTGCAAGACTGCTCCTCCAACATCGTTAATCTTACAATGCTGTCCTCCCTTTCTCAAAAACCTTCACCAATTCCCACTGTGAAGAGAATTAAGTCCAAATTCATCATAATATTTAATACTGCCACCCTACTATCCTTCTCTCACTTCCTAACTTCTTCTACACAGACTCCCTAACATGAGCCCTTTATTCACTTTATCACACAGGTTATGTTTATCTCTTTCCTAGAGCTTGTGCAATCATCCAAACCAGGAATGGCCTTTCCTCCCCCACCCCCCATCCAAATCCTACTGCGCTTTCTTCAAGGCCCAGCCAGGGCCAGCTGGGCAGAGGTCCAGGGACAGAGCCTGTGAGAATCCTCTCCGGCACCTACATTTGCACACAATCTTCCACCACCTCACCCTCTTCTCTGAACAGGTCTCTGAAGCTCTCAAAACCCGTGAAGGGCAGGGGCCAATTCTAATAGTGTTCTTGGATCACACACAGCCTTTTGGGCCTGCTAACTGATTTCAAAAGAGAAGCAGTTGCTTGCAAATACTTGGTAAATAAATTGTGAGAAGTAACAGCAGAGTTTTATTGGAAATTTTAACATGAAATCAAATACTTTGAAATTATTCAAGCTCATATTGGGCTGGGATATAGAGCTAGGTCTCTGGGCCTCCTGTCTTAAAAAAAAAAATCAGTTTAAAAAAAACAAAGTAAAGAAAATGCCAAGTCCCTTCACTATAAAGCAATTTGAATTCTAGAACTTAAACCTTAAAAAAATTCCTATACCCTACCCCCATTCCAACCACACCTTAGACCAAACATAGTTCTAAGAAAAGTAACTTGTACTCCTAAAATTTCAGCTTCTATCAGCCAAAGGTTCATAAAAACACCATCTAGCACATAGCTGGTATTTTACCACCTAGAGCCCAAGAGCCAAGTGGTGAGAACAAAGAAGTTTTCCCTTCCCAGAAGTCAGGAAACCACTCTCAGCTACCCTTTCTTGGCGGCATGAAGTCAATGCAAGGACAAGAAATAATGATTTCCAGCTGCATAAGGAGTAGGCCTCTTCATATTTTTTTTTTTAATATTAAAGAATTATTCAAATTATCTAAAAGGGATAAAGAGGAAGAGATTAACATATTAAAAAAAAAAAGATTCTGATGAACCCAAAAGACAGTCCATTTTTTAAAACACTGTCGGTTTGTGACTTCATTAAAACAATCCTGGTTAGAGACCTGGCAGTCAGCACTCTGGCTACTCAAAAGTCATCCTTTGTTCTGAAAATCGGCATCAACTTCCAGCCTGGTGACACACTATCTCCCGAAATGGTACAGCACAAAAAAACATGGTGGTACTATTCTGCTGGTATGTAGTTCATATCCAAAATGTGGCAAACAGGAGCAGAAAGGCTAGAGCTAAATAATCCCTAGGAAGAGGCAAGGACACCCCAAGACTTACGTCAGAGTACCAAGGAACCTTAACTACAGTCCTGTTCACTCCATGCATTTTATAGTTAAGCCTATAGAAGTAAAACAATTGGGGCAAGGCCAGAGAGTGTCTCGAAACCCAAGTAATTCGCCTCAGGGGAGGGAACCCCAGGTGCGGCATTCCCTGCAGTTTAGTGAGTCATGCCCTGGTCAGAGACGCACCCCACAACCCGAGCAGAAAGCCAAGACTATCCACGACCTACAAGAGTTGGGAGGAAATGTGAATAGTCCCACTAAGTCAGTCTTTCAAGCAGCGATCCAGATATTTGTACACGGATGTTCACAGCAGCATTATCCACAATTGGCAAAAGATGGAAGCAGCCCAAGCGTCCATCATCTGATGAATGGATGACTAAAGCGTGGTATATACACACGAAGGAACATTACTTAGCTGTAAAAAGGAATGAAGCGCTGACACATGCCACAACAGAGACGAGTCTTGAAGACATCAGGCTGAATGAAGTAAGTCACACAAAAAGGACAAATATTGTATGATCTCACTGATATGAAATAATTAAAATAAGCAGAGTCTCAGAGTCAGAAACTAGAATAAAGGCTACCAGGGGCCGGAGTGGGGGAAGGGGATAGGAAGTTCATGCTTAATTGGTATAGATTTATGTTTGGGCAACAGAATAGTTTTGGTAATGGATGGTGGTGATGGCCGCACAAGACTGTGAATGTAATCAACAGCACTGAATTATATATCTGAAGGTTAAAAGGGGAAATTTTAGGTTGCATGTATGACGCTAATTAAAAAAAAAAACAAAACACCATAGTACTATACAAAACAAACAGTGAACCCCAATATGGATTAGTTAATAGCATAATTACAATAATATTGCTTCAACTGTAAGCAATATTACAGTTGTATATGGGAATTCTGTATTTGCTGCTTGATTTTTCTGTAAACCTACAACTTTCCTGATGTGATTTTTTTTTCAAAGACAGTCTTTCTAGACTTTTCAAAAAGAGAAGCCATTAAAGACATCTGTCTTAAAATAACCAGACTATTTTTTCTTCCATTTCTACTTGGTAACCACTGCATTTTACATTCTAATAGTACTGTAACAAGAGAATTAAAAATCTAAAACAGCAAGCCAGACCTGTTGTCTCAGCTCTATAGTCTCCCCAAGAAAAGATGACAACCTACATTTTTCAAATGTTGTCTGATTAGTAGTACTAAGAAGCAAACCAAATAATCCAATATTCAGTTTAACTTTCTCTTGTCCCTCTCTAATCCCACTTTCAACCGGTAGCCAGTATGCTCTTTTCAAAACATAAATCTGATCATGTCACATCCCTGCTTAAAACCCTCCAATGGTTTCCCCCCATGGCAACTCCCGATAAACACCAAAACATATAGGGCCCTAAACAGGATGGCCATCCCCTCCTCCTGCTGGTTTCCCCGGGCCACCTGCACTCCAGCCAACCTTTCAGCTCCTCCGGTGAGGCTGGCTCCTCCCGCCCCAAGACCTGCACTGCTAGCCCCGTTCACTCCCACCCCCATTTTAAATGCATCTCCTTATCTCTACTTGACTTTCAGATCCCACACAACTATTCCTTCCCTGACCACTGCTGTCCACCTGCACTGCACCGGCAGCTCTCCTCTGCTGCACTTATTATCATTAAAATTTACAGTTATTGTGTGATTGTCTGATTTATGCCTGGTTCCTGCAACCAGCCACAAGCCCCAGGAGGGCAGCACCCACGACTGGCTTTGCTCCCCATTGTATCCCAGCACCTAGTAGATAGACATTTGCTGAATCTTTAATTTAATTAAAGAGGAAATGAACAAATAAGTGGAAAGATGATGGACCTAAATTAGAGTAGAATTTTAGGAAGACACAGACACTTTTCTTAGGGAAAAGTTAAGCCACTCCATTCTTAAGTCAAGCTTTCAGCATTTCAGGAAGACATGCATGGAATACTTTCAAAGGAAATGAGAAGAAAAATAAATGTCTTTCATGAAGTGCTAAGAAAACAAAACCAAGACTGTTAATACATACATTGGCCCTTTAATTTAAAAAAAAAAAGCTACTCATTTTTCAATCAACTGTTAAAGTGACTCTTTTCATTGCCGTGGCTCTTAGCACACTTGAGAATTGCCTAGCAATGGAGTCTGCCACTACTTCCCCAAACTACCACTACTACCACCACCACCAAAAAGAGTTACATTTTTCTCAAAGTTTTCTTTCCATATTCTTTGCAGTGTTAAGTTAGAAGCCTGGACCAGCACTGTCCAAATACAAATGTGAGCCATCTATATAAATTGTCAACAGTTACAGTAAAAGGGGGAGAGTGAAATTAATCATAATATATTTTATAAAAATTAAAAATTTCCCAAATGTTGTCATCTTAACATTAATCAAATCTTTTTAAAAATTATTAATAAAACATTTTGTATTTTTTTTTTTTTAGTCTTTGAAATCCGGTGTACATTTTCCACTTACAGAACATCTCAATTTGGACTAGCCACATTTCAAGTGCTCAGCAGCCACATGTGGACAAAGCAACCCCAGACCAAGCACATTTTTTATAAATTATTTGCACTCCTCCTTCCTTTAAAAAAACTGACAAAATGTTCTTTGTATCAAACAAACAATGGGGCTGCGAGGTGACTATTCACTGTAAACAAGCAAAATAAAGGGCAGAGACCCAAAGTTACATAAACATTAATACACTAATACCTTCTTAATTCGTTCATGACTTTAAAAGCTTTCTTCATATGCCAAGGATTCACTGTCACTGGGCAGTGTTTTTCAGTATTATCATCTTTTGAATCGAGAGGCTTCTGATGACCCTGCTTTGTGCATCTGTACATAAAAGAGGGGAAAAAAAAAAGGAAAAGGCCTTATTAAAGATGATTTAGTTCAGGCTTATCGGGC
Source organism: Cabassous unicinctus (assembly GCA_029593785.1). Taxonomy (NCBI): domain Eukaryota; kingdom Metazoa; phylum Chordata; class Mammalia; order Cingulata; family Chlamyphoridae; genus Cabassous; species Cabassous unicinctus. Next base: position 8,845 of record JAQZBX010092544.1, read on the forward strand.
TAAAAGTTGTACGATGAAATATTTTTTCCCACTCGTTTGGAGGAAATCTCACAGTACCTCCCAGTGTAAGACTAAGACACAACTCAGAACACTTTCTAATGATCACAATTGTTTCAACATAGAAAGTGGGTAGTTATTTCCCTGGTGTCAACACTGGAAAAGATGAGCACAGAAAATTCAGTAAAAGCAGTCAGCAGATACCTCCAAATAAAAATCCTAAGAAATGATCTTCTCTGTTGGAAATTAGCTTGCTTTTACAATCTGCTAGAGTCATACATTTACAAATCAACACTAGTGCAGAGTATTTTGCCCAAACCTCAGAAACTTAGAATTTGACTGAATTTTGATCTCCACCTGCAAAGATATTTACACCCTATATTTTGACATACTCTAACAAGAAATAAATCATGTTCATTAATGGTTGTTGACTACTAACCACATAGCAGCCACTGTGCTAAGCAGTTTACTTCCATTATTTGGTTAATCTTCACTTCAACTCTGTGAGTTATTATTATCTGCATTAACAGATGAAGAAATTGAGGCAAAAACAGTTTAGGTAACATGGTAAGTGGTAAAGGTGTGTAAGACTGCAGCCAAACTGACTTTTGAGCTCATTCTTTTAATCAATATTAGTACCATTTCTTACTTTTAAGCAGTGGCTATTTAGTCTCATGCTTAAATTTTAAAATTTTGCATTGTCCTTTCAAGACTTGGGTATAAAAAAATTAATGAGTGAAACCAGGAAACCACGGTGGGAGTGGGGATCTGAAAATGACCACAAGGGAACTCTGTGGTGTGATGATTACACAACTCCATAAATTTACTAAAAATCATTGGACTGTACAATTATAGTGGGTGACTCTGAAGGGATGAAAATCATACTTCAATAAAGCTCTTAGGTAAAAAAAAAAAAAAAAAAAAAAAAAAAAATCAGAGTGTCAAATTAACCTAAAAAAATATCACACTTGTATGCATATATATATCACACAAAGAACAGTGGGAAAACATCGTTATTTATTGCTACATTTCTCTTCACACATCTTCCACTCCTGAACCATTTCTGAAAGGATGATTCATTTTTAAAATATCATCATTCATTAATTCAACCAGCAAAATTTTTTGAGTGCCAACCACTCTCCAAGCACTATTCTCAGAACTTGAAATACGTCAGTGAACAAAACAAAGATCCTTGCCCTCACAGTGCTTGGAGTCTAGTGGGGGAGGAGGGGGGAGAGACAATAAATACAGCAAATGAATAAAGTAGATGGCATGTTAGGAAAAAAGTGCTCGGAAGAAAGACTAAGGCAGGCAGGGAAAATAAAGTCAGGTGAGGGGGGCAATGGCGTAAAGGTTTGTAATTTACAATCTTATATAAGGCTATCAGGAAGGCCTGAGAATTCAAAATTGAGAAGATGAGAGGTGAGGGAGTCATCCAGGTAAACATCCGGGAGGAGAACGTCCAGAGAGAAGGAGCAGCATAAGTGCCTGGTGTGTTCCAGGACCCGTGAGGAGGCAGCGTTGAATAGTTTCAGGCGGCCTGGGGCCTCACGGACCCAGCAAGGCCTCTGCCTGCTGCCTCAGTGAACCGGGGGCATTTCAGAAGACTCAGGCTGAAAAAGAACACTCTGGCTCCTGGTTGAGAACAGCCTCTACAGGTCAAAGATGAGAAGGGGGTACTATTTAGGAGGTCCATGCAGGAATCCAGGGAGGTCTGACAGGGACTCAGAAGAGGTTGCTAACAGTGAAGGCGATGGAGCAGGCTGGGTTCTGGATATATTTTGAAGGTACAGCCAACAGGACTTGCTGACAGAATGGATGTGAGATGTCAAAGAAAGCTCTGTGAGGGCAAGGCTCTTTGTTTTGTTCACTGACGTATTTCAAGTTCTGAGAATAGTGCTTGGAGAGTGGTTGGCACTCAAAGTTTTGGGGCCTAAGCAACTGGAAGGACTGAGTTTCCATTAACTAGTGTCGGGAAGCCTGCAAATAGAGCTGGTTTGGGGGAGGAAGATTAAGAGCTCAGTTTTCATGCTTGCTGGTTTTAAGATCAGACATCTAAGTGAAGATGTCAAATCAGCAGTTGCTCTTTCAAGTTTAGAGGTGGACAGAAAGGTCTAGCTGCACATACGAACTTGGGAATCACTGGATACAGGGATGGTTCATGAAGTCTCGAAACTGGATGAGGTCACTAAGAGAGTAAGGCAGACTGAAAGAGAAAACAACCCAAAACTGAGCCCTGGGAACCTCTAACGTCAACCATACAAGTCATCCCTGCTCTTTACCCCAGCCCCAGAACCAACACTGGGTGAGGCACCAGAGTCCTCAAGGGCTTGTCCAGAAGAAGCAGACATTAGTCCTGTTTCCCCTCTTCTTAAAAGTATTTCAAGGAATCTGATAAACGAAGGAGCCCAAGGCACCGACCCCAGTGAGAGAGCTCACACGTGGAGTGGGAATGGGAAGGTGCGCTATACTCCCTGGGGCCTTGTGCAGAAGATAGTCTAAAAAAAAGGGAAAGAGTTGGTGACTCTAGAAGCCAAAAGACGAAAGAACATCCAGATTTGAAGGAAGGGGCTGAGGAAACACTTTCCAGAGTAAAACAGGTATTTTCATAATGCCATTTCTCACCATCTTTTCATAAAGAAGATAGTAGAAAAAGAGAAAAAGGGGGAATTATGTGGATATAGGCAGTCTATGCAAGCTTTCTAAACTTTTAACAATGTCCACATATATAACAAGTTAATAATGTTATCTACACCTGCTGCCAGTTTAATAATCTAGAGGTTACAAACAGAAAGGAAAAATATCATATTAAGGATTGACAAACTATCATAGAAGACTTCAATGCTCAGAGAGGAAATGAAAGCAACTCTGTCCTGGAAAGAATATCCTTATTTAAGAATCAAGAGTGTTTATATGTGCTTAAGAAATTAGGAATGCAAACTCTCTGCACTAGAGGATTAACTTTAAGACAGCTACCACACAACAATCAACGTCCACACTGGTGCTTCTGCAAAGCTATTTTCAGCTCCTGTTTTTCCTGATGTACTCCTTTCTAGGGCAAGGAAATTCTACAAAGAGAAGACTTCACTCAAAAGGCTTAGCGGAATAAGTAAGCTATAACGTTGAATTTTTTTAAAAAGTGCTCTCTGTATTGAGAGCACCCCTGCCGCACAGGTCTATTTTAAACACTGATGCCCTTTCCACAATTTTCCATTTCCTACGTGGGCTTTGTGTTACTCGGTCTGTCATTTAGAAGCAGAACTGGGTTAACAGAAAATGACGCATCATGTCTAAAACTATAGATGCAAAATAGGAACATATACTAGGAACAAGCAGGAAGTGAAGGTAAAGGTTTACCCCTTAAGTTATACCATGAAGTCCAGAGTTACACTCTCCCTGCTTTCTTTAAGAAGCAAAGAGTCA
>JAQZBX010092546.1:0-12261 GCA_029593785.1 Cabassous unicinctus
AAGGCTGATGTCTGGTCATGGGAGATGGGGGAGATGGTACAAAGGTAGGGTGACCATATTTTTTATCATATAATCTGGGATACTTTTGAAAGTGAAAGAGGGAACTAAAAAATCATTAAAATTACATGATTTGGTGTGATTCTTTACTGATTGACAAATTATTTTTATTATATTGATTGGCATGAAAAAGTTCTTTCAAAAATATTAAAAAACAAACAAAAAATGTTAAAAAACAAAATCTTTTATCAAAAACATATGTGCAAGTACATTAAAGAACATTTTTGGTAGTCTTTATTATTGAATATCTGAATATTAAAGAGTAATAGAAGCAGATTAGTTATTCTTAGTATATATTCACACACTTTAATCAATTTTTTAGCCATATCTGTCTCTAATTCCATAGCAATGGTATTTAATCAAAAATCTATTAAATGTAATTTTCTTATTTTTAATGTCTTCATAAAATTGAAGCTCTTGATACTTTCAATTGACTCTTTTGCCTAATACTTTAAGACATAATATTTCATATTAGAAAATACTCTGATTCTTAGGTGCTGTCTGGTAAACTGGGAGCAAATTCTACTAAGGAGAGGATATTCTCAGTTCTATTTTTTTCCCTATTGAAATGTGTAAATTTCCAGTCCAAATATTTTTGTAGGAACTACATAGAACACCTGTCTTCAAATATTTTCACAAACAAAACCCAATGAATTGTTTCTATTTATGATTCTTTTGGATGTTTCACCAAATTTAGGCTTTTTTCTTTGAGCTCACTGTTGCTGAAGGAGTGTACCACAAGATAAAAAGCATTACCAAAAGTAAATATTAGCAGATTTACCCAAGACAAAAAATGACAAAATCACTGTAAAATATCCAGACTTTTTAATATGCTCTGTAGCAGGGATGTTTAGACTCCTTCCCGCATATATTTCAGACATCTAACCTACATATTTCTGCTTTCCACTGATCCCTCCAACTGGTGGCATGATGACAAGTGGCCAGCAAGGGGCAGCAACATCAAATACTTCTTCGACTGCCACCACCAGGAGATTGGAAGGAGTTAGCTGTTCCGGGCCCTTTATTTCTAAGTGCTCTGTTTTATTGTTCAGTACCTTGACTGCTATCCATGCTTCTAACAAGGGTCCGAAAAAGAGAAATGATTTATTCTGGTTGTCTTTAACATTTAACCACATGTTAAAGCAAAAACTCTATTAATGTATGAACTACTTACTAAATAAGCCCATGGCAGAAGCTTGAGATGCAAAATGGTGGTCTACCAAATCCATCACAGCTTATTTTAATGGAACTACTACTACTACTTTGTTAAAAAATGAAAAGTCTGGGGCAAATGTTAAATCAGTTAGATACCAAGATGAGTGGCATAAACCAAAACTGTCTTAGACAAATTGGGACATAAGGTCACCCTATTAAAAAGAGATGATTTATTTATTAATGCTATAAAACACTGGACGATATTCACACAAGGCAGGAAATTAGCAAAGACCTAGAGTCCAAGAATTTAATAAGTTAGTGATCACACTTTGGGAACAGAATGAGGCAGGAAGTTAAAGAAAAAAGAGAAAAGATCAAAGTCATTATTTACTACTTAGACATTTAGAGGCCTTTCTTTTCCTTGGAAGACTGGACAAGATAAACTGCTTAAATTAGGAGCTCAAATATGGTTCAAAATTGAGAGTAATTTCATTTATCTGTGTATAGGTAATTTAAAATTCTGTAATTAGATTTGCTAAACACATAGATGCATCAGTGATAAACACAGTAAGTAGAATAAGTTTGAAAAATGACTATCATATTATGGTTAGAACCTACCTTTACTGAACTGCATATAGATGGAAAACTTGAAGTAGGCCTATTTCTAAAAAACAAAGTACTTTTAGTGCTCTTGTTTAGAAAGCTGCAGAGGTCGTGATATTAATGTGCATGGAGAAGGTTGTGAACATTACTATTTTTAGTACTAGACTAATGTGAACAATGATGAATCATTCTTTGTCATTCTAGTAGGAAATGGTGCTTAGGATTTACTGCAGCACATTAGGTTAACTATATCTCCATAACTGAACACCCACACGTTGACATCACATAGGCAGTGATATAGATCAATGACGCAAATCCTGTCAGGATCAAACATCAGGGCCACAGTGGCTGAAAAAAAAATATGCACAAATGACAGGGCAGATCAGTCACCCGACATGCACATTAAGTGAGTATTCCCGATATTGAAAGGTTTGTGCTAGGCAATTTTTACATAATTGTTAAGATTTTTAGATTTTAATTCTAGATGTCCCATATAATAGACTCTATATTTATCTTTAAGTTTTCCTCAGAACTCCTGTAGTTTAAAGTCTGGACCTTTAAAAATATGATTTAAGGTGGCAGCAGACACATAGGTTCTTTGGAATATGGGTTCTGTAGCCAGGCTCTCTAGACAAGTCTTTTGCAGAATATGCTACTATTTATTAAGCATTTTCTATAACACTTCATGCTTGACAAATAAGATTTAGATTTAGATTTGGAGCACTATATCATGGCCTCAGAATGTACGGTGCTGTTGCTTAACTGCTATCTCAGTGTCTTTCTTCCATTGTCACATTCTTTGGGCCTTTATACTCTTTTAATTTTACTGTTTTCTGACATCAAAATATTAACTTTCTTACAGTTATAGCTGGATTGAAGAAGAGGGCTTATTACATATAAGGTTTCAAAATATCTTCTCCCTGAATTAAAATGCATCCAAACAGGATTGCAAAATAAAAACTGTGAGGATAAATCCTAAGTAAGTTTTAGAATGAATGATTTTTTTTTCTTTTCTATATATCTAAGTGGGTACTAAAAATCAGCTTCAACATGTTGCTGTACAGGAAAGATCTTTTCTGCTTCCTAGGACACTCTGCAGATGGTATAAAAGTACATAAATCAGCTTATCTAAATTCATGTAGTATCTTCAACATTTTATATAGATGTTCTCTGAACATCTTAGCTTTTTTCCAGCCATGCTTTTGGGGGGAAAAAATAGAAAGTTTATGCCTAGGTTGGAATGCTTAATTAGTGATTACCTGCAGCCAAGAATGTGGTTACAGTTTCTATAAGGCTAAACTAAGGTAAATCTCTATTTGTGATTCAGTTGCCTTTTTCACCAGGAGATTCTTCTACTGAAGATAACTTTGAAGAGTCTGGTTTTTAGTTTTAATAAGGAAGGTGACTTTTCTACACATTCTTTCATAGTGTTGAAAATGTATACAAAGCACTGTGGCAGCATGAGATTATTTTATGAATCCCAGTAAGAGAAAGATCATGTTTGTAAACTAATCTATTCCCCTGGGTGTGATACCCTTTGATTACATTAACTTCAGCTGAGGGGCCTTTGATTAGATTATTTGATAAGACTGCTTTGGACTTTTTATTTGACTCAGGTTTTGGTTTGACTCTTGCTGGGTCTGATATAAATGGACACTCACACAGACACAGAGGAAGAAAGAGCTCTGCCATTTTTAATCCTGCCATGTGACAGAAAGGAGCAGGCTCAAACAGCTAAGGCCCTGGGGAAAGATGAGCCATTTAGATAGTTTACCGCTGACCTTGGGAAGAAAGCAGAATTGCTGGGGCTGAAATAGAAGGCCTGGAAAGAAGCCCTATTCCAGGAGAGAGAGGACTACAGAAACACTTAAGCACAAAGCCTCAAGAGGCTGGGCCCACAGAGCTCAAGAGGAAGAGGAAGCTCAGTGGGGAAGGACAGATCAGGCAGAGATAGCCTGCCATCCTGCTTCTACACGTGGCAGCTGACTTTGGTGAGAAAACACCTCTCATGGTGCCTTGATTGGACTTCATTCAGACTTGGAACTGTAAGTTTTTATTCCAAATAAATACCCTTTATAAAAGCCAACAGATTTCTGGTACTTTGGCATTGGTACCCCTTTGACAGACTAATACAAGCATAAAGGAGGTTTGTAATAAATGGTTTCTTTCTGCAGTATCCCTTCCATGTTTGGTTATATACAGAAACAAATACATCTTTCCCCCTAAATACAGCCTGGCTTATACTGACACTTTTCTTGGATTGACATAATACTCAGTGCCTAAAGATTTTTTTGCCTAGGGCTTTTAATTGTCCTTCTGAGTGTCAAATTTCTTTAAGCCAGTTCAATTTCACCATATGAAGCTTATACATTTCTTCTTTTCTTTACTCCTTGAATTTTAGAAAATTGACCGGTTATTAATATGTTCTTATAAGTTTGGAATGTCCTATGGGATATTTCAATATGTTGACATTTTTACTGGTTTAGAAATCTACTTACCTGTACCAAAACACACTGTAATGTCCACTACTTTTCCTGAATAAGCTTAGGGTTTCAACTTAAAAACAACAACAAAAACTGCAAATTTTATAAAATAAAGTTGGACTAAATGATTTAAAATATTCTCCAAATCTAAAATTTGACAAAATGCAATTATTAAGATAATTTAAGCAATTCATATTTGTTGAAATTATCAAATTATACAGAAAAATATAAAGAAAAAACCTCCTGTAATCCTACTATTTGGGGATAGCCATTTGAAAGAAAAGCACCAAAATTATTTTCTATGGATATATATTCATTAAAATATTTTTTATTATAAAGAGTTTATCCTGTTGTTATCCTTAATAAGTCGTCAAGTAAACCATCATCAATATTAAAGTTCTGATTAAATCAAACCCCAAATTAATAAAAAAATTTAATCTTCCATTTTTAGAAGAAAAGTGTGTAGGACAAAATACATCCTTTGTGTCTCCTCTAGGAATTATTTCCTAACTCCTAGACTGGGTTGGCTGCTTCTACTATGAGCTTACACAGCACCCTTCCTGTTCTTTTTCAATCACAGCACTTTTCTCATTTTATTGAATTGTTTACTCATCTGTCTTCCTTAGGAGATGGTAAGCTTCATGGGGGGAAGGGGGTGGTGTGGGGATCAGAGACAAGGTCCTTCTTGGTCTTTATTAAATTGCCAGTGTTTTGGAATAGTGACTGGCACAGAATAAATTCCTAATAATTATTTGCTAAATAAAAGAATGGGTTTAACAAGAAATCTTAAGGCCATATTCTAATCTGGACTCACTAATTTATTCAATTCAATCTTCTACATAATCTACAACCATAGTACCATACAACCACTATTAATGTTTAAAATTATTAAATTATGGTGCTGCAAAATTCTGAATTATTTTCAGTATATTGTTTCCCAAGATTGAATTTAAGTGTTTTTTGTAAACATATTCAGTAAAAGAAGTTATAAAAAGGTTTCCTGATTTTCAGTTAATCAGAAAAGATATATTTACAAGAATACCTTCTGCCTAAGTTAAAGTTTAAAGCCCACACATTTTATACCTATAGTTATCAATACTAATATCATCTTCAGCAAGAATATTTAAAACCAATGAATGAAGATTTTGTCCCAAGGAGATGAGAAAGGGAATCAAAGATATAAACTTCTCCCTCCCTCCCAAATACCCACATTTTAGAGCAATAAAAACTAAGGTCTTTCTGAAGTAAAAATTAGGAAAAGAGCCTTTTCAAACCCTAATAGCTAAGTGTTTTTAATATAAAATCTGGTATTGCTTACTCTTTAAAATTTTTAGTAGACTCTCTCCTCAAAGATTAGAATTAGTAAATGAAATAAAACATGTTCTCTCAATGCTCTGATATACCTTACAATTAAAAGCGGTATGACATTTTGTTTGCCACAGCATCATATAGTACAACTTAGATAAAGTTAAATGGTACTTTTTGGAGGAATGGTCTTGGGCTTCAGAGATAAACGTAAGAACTCTATTCATAAATTCACGTTGGTTTCCAGTGATTTGGCTTTAGTTTCCAGCATACAATTCTGAATGGCTTGTGGCAGATATATTACAATTAGGGGGAAATTACCATTGTTGAGCTGCCAGCAGAAAATTATCTTAGGTACTTTATGTTTGAGAAGTGACTCTAATGTAATGGTTAAATGTGTGGACTCTGTAGCCAGACTGCCTGAGTTCATTTCCCAGCTCAGCACCCAGTAACTGTGAACTGCGGGCAAGTTATTAATCTGTGTCTCAGTGTCTTTGTTTGTAAAATGAAGATGATAGTAGTAGTAATTTCTCAAGGTTGTTGTGAGGATTAAATAGGTTAATCACACATAGAGTGTTTAGAACAGTAACTGGTACAGTGATTTTTCAATAACCATTAGGTTAGTATCAGATGTAGTAACTTAATTACAATATCACTTTCTCCCCCCCTTATCTCTACTTGAGGACCTTGTAATTAGATGACTAAGCACTTAAATGAAGACAGGTCTATTGCCATATCCCTAAAATAAGTTAATAAATATTTACTGAGTTTCTACATGGAAGGGGCAGTTATAGGTGTTATTGGGGAGAGGGAGAAGAAGAAGAAAAAAATCTGAAGACTATGAGTAGGATGCTGTTGGGTTAAGATTTTTTATCACAGTCACTTGAAAAAGGCTGACATGGGCCCAGGCATACCTATATATTTGAATTCCCTAGTTGTTTGAGATCCTTTGGTGCAGTAGGAAAAATCAGTCTTTACAATCAGAAAGACCTTAATTAGAATCCTAGATCCATCAGCAACTAGCTGTGAGACTTTTATGAATCTCGAGTTTCTCACTCATTTACAGTTTAAATAAGATTAATGCAACACACCCAGTACAATGCTGGCAGACAATGAGCATGAAATAGGCAGGCTCTCAGATAGAAAAAGATGAATAACACATACGAGATTAGAAATACAGCCAAACAATGAATACAATAGGAAATTAGGAGTACTTTTTAACATTGGGCTGGTTAGAATGGGAGTCTCAAAAGGGGCAGGACTAGAATTAGGTTTTGAAAGATTGGAAAGATTCAGAAAACTCTTGTGTGTGTACTTGTGCAAATGTGTGAATGCTACTGTGTCATTTTTCTAGGAAGAAGAAGCAAATTTGAACAAAAGTATGAGGGGGGGGTCTTTGCCAGAAATATCTAAATATTTCTTATATAAATACTAGGGTCTCTACTTATCCTGGAATATTCAGAGTGAAGAGAGATTTCTAGAAGTAAGGCTAGAAAGAGTGGCTGGAGCCAGGTGATGGAATGCTTAGAAAATTAAGCTAAAGGTCTGTGCTATAGGAAAAGGGGAAACGCAAGGTTTTTGTTGTTTGTTTTAGCACAGTAATGACAAAAGTAGTAGAGTTTAGTAAGGTCATTCTCTGTAGTTTTAGAAATACAGAAAAATGACAAGCTTTTCTGTAAAAAGTTGGGTCCTAATTAAGGTAGGACAGTTCTTAAAAGGCCATGAAACTATTCAGCTGGGGGTACTATATGCTTAAATTTTCATGACAAGTTTTTAAGTCTTGTTAGCTACCTAATGTAGTTAATTTGTGAAAATTTCCCCAATTTATATAACTAGTTAGGTGAATTTGATCAAATCCATTATCTCTGGCCTCGATTTCCTCACCTAATAAGAGAAAGTTGCTTCATACAAGTAGTTCTCAACTTACTAGCAAATGAATTGACAAGATGGATACTTCAAACCCACCCTCGAGTTTATAATTGGTAGCAGGTTCTTCTGCTCACCAATAAAAAACTGATATGGTCCAAAATGTTGTTAAAGTGTTGTGCAATACCTTTCCTATAACAATAAAATATATTAAGCATATTGAACATTTAAAAATACTCAATATATACTTAATCCTTGATATAACTCATGTTGGCTTCTTTGACCCATATTTGTGGGCTAAATCCCAGATGACAAAAATCTCAGGATGAGTGAAGAGGAAGAATCTTCTAATCACAAACAGGCAAAGTAAGACTGAGGACAGGTAGATAAGTTGTCTTTTGGGTAACAAAGGGCGGGGGGCGGGGGATAGCTCTTGCATAACAGCCCTTATTTTACTTATTTTAATAGGAAGTACATTTACAAGGTTCAAATATCAAGAACTATAAAAAGGTGTAGCTTTCCTTGCCCTCCCTGCCTGTTCCCTATATTTCATGAACCAGCTATCAAGTGTAGTTACTTTTGAAAAGATCCTTCAAGATTTTGATTTTAAATTATAGTATGTGGATCTATTAGTTGGACAACCCCACCCCCAGTATTTATTTTTCTGTTACTCCACAATAATAATTGCCCGAATTTCAGCTGGACACATGGTCACCCCAATGAAGGACTTTCTTTTACCCTCTTGTATGCCATGGGCAATGGGAACATGAAAGAAAGCGATCTATGCCATCTCCAGGAGGTCCTTAAAGAGAATGTATTTCATATCTCTTCTTCCTCTTCCTTTCTACTCTGTCTGGGACACGGACATCCATCCTGGATCATGCAGTTGAGGGCAATATCCTAGAGATGTCAGACCAAGATAGAAGTAACCTAGGTCCCTGCATGACCTGAGAAGCAGAGATTCCATACAAATCCTAAGTGCTTATCTTTGAACTATAATGCATGAGATGAAAAAAAAGTTCACATCATTTGTATTAGCTTTCTACTGCTTCCTAATAAATTACCATGAACTTAGTGGCTTAAAAAAAACCCACTCATTTATTAGCTCACAATTGAAGTCCAGGCATAGCATGACTAGGTTCTCTGCTCAGAGTCTCAAACAGCTAAAATCAAGATGTCAGCCAGGGTACATTCTCAACTGTAGGTTGGGGTCTACTTCTAAGTCCATGTGGCTGTGGCAGAATTCAGATTCTTGCTGCTGGAGGATTGAGGTCCCCATTTCCTTGCAGGCTGGGCGCTCCTAGAAGCCACCCACATTCCTTTCCATATGGCCTCCTCCATTTTCAAAGCCATCAAGGAAAATCTTCCTTCCCTTCAGTTCTCTCTCATGCTTCAATCCTCTTATTTCTGGAAGAGCCCATTCCTTTTTAATGGCTTATTTGATTCGGTCAGGTTCACCCCAAACAATCTCTCTTTCTTACAGTTAACTGCACAATTATATGTATGTGTGTGTATATATACATATTTCACTCATGGGAGCAAAATCCATCATATTCACAATCCCAGGGACTATGCGGAGCATGTACAACAAAGGGCAGCAATCTTGATGGGGGGCATTTTAGAATTCTGTCTACTACATTATTTAAGTCCACAATTCAGGTCTCTGAACTACAAAATTCTGTTAAATACTTTTGAATCTATGCAGCAAAAAAGACTGAGGAGTTGCTAGTGAGGTAAGAGAAAAATCAGGAGAATATGTAAACTATAGAAGGGAAGTCAAAAGAATAGTGTTTTAGGAAGAAGGAAATACTAGAACGTGTCATTTAGAATACCAAATGCTACTGGAAAGGCCAAGAAGAGAAGTGAGAATTGACCATTCATTTTGGCAACACACATCACTGGTGACCTTGATAAGAGTGTGGCACAATAAGAAATGAAACATTATTTCCGTTCTCTAGAAGTAGTAGTATTATATACTATCATTGTGTTTACTACTGTTATGGATTTTAATTTAATTTTTAATTAAAGGCCTAAAGAATTATTTTCCCATGGTGTGGAAATTCTGGAGTCAAGATGAGAGGTATAAAGCTGAGTAAAATCTAAAGCAGCCCAAACACTTCTCTCTGGCCTCAGCTTCCAAGTCATGACAAAGTAGGATTCTAAAGGAACATTTTAGTGAAAAAACATGGGTAAGTAGAAAAAATGAAGAGATTATTTGTATATTGTACATAACTGTCTACTAAGATCATTTATTCAATTAAGAAATATTAACTGAATGCCTACATAGTGCCAGGAATAGAAATCACTAAAACTGTGTATTTCCTGAATTCTTTAAGATATAAAAGGTTAAAAAGGTTAAGATATTTAAAGAAATTTGCAATTGGCGTAAATACAATTATATCTATTGGGCTAACTTTAATTTAAGCAAACAATTATTGATGGTAACTCCATCAGATGTCTTCAGAAAATTTGATTCTAATAAGAATTTTACCATAAACTATCTAGGGAGAAACAAATGTCTGAGAAATCCAGAAAAGAAAGCAAAATCTTTCTTCTATAGAAAATACAGGATATTTCTAAATTTCTATCCATTATCTAGAACATTACTTTTAAACAAACACAGTTGAGCATGTGAATGGTATTTTAACTTTAAAAACAAACCATCATTTTCTTTTAGATACACTTATTTTACAATTGCTTAGTATTAGATATTCAAAAGGCAGTTCTAATTCTTTTACATTTGACTCCCCTAATTAAAACATCCAAATTCATTTTTCTCGTCTTTAAAATGATCTAATCTATTTTTCCCATTCTAAATCAATCTGCTTTCCTACCCCCCTCATTTCCCAGCTCTTATCTACCTTGAATAAGTGACTTCTTTCTCAAAAGGGAAAAAACAAGGTCACTTGAAAGGTTAGATAGACTTGCACCCAAAAAATGTTTTATATTCTTGACCAATTCAACAGAAGGCTTAGATCCTGATATGTTCATTTACTAGTCCCCAACCAATATAGAAAGCGGCAAAATACAGTAGGTTTTAAACATTTATTGAAAAGCTAATACAAACTATTTCACATATTTATATTTTGGGGTCTTAATTTTCTTTGGCAAATCATTCATTACAATTTTTTAAATTGAGATTTTTGTCACACGTTTTAACAGAGCTCACAAAACTGGTTTACATTTCTACTTCCAAGAGAATGACCTTAACAGTGATATTTTATTCATTAGAAACTTGAAGAATTGATGATGCAATTGAATTTGTTTATATTTTCTTTTTTAACATAAATGTTGCAATTTTCTCTTAATAAAGTTATATATAACATGGTTTATTTTGAAACATAACATTTCGTAGCTTTTAGGACAACCTGGAACTATAACACAATGTACTCAGGATGCGTCATAGTCATTCACTTAACCTGAATGGTCTGAATTTATGAATGGAGGATCTGTTATGATTCATCCCAAACAGGACTCATTAATGTTTTAAAAGTAGTATTTTGACCTACTCTAATGAAATTGATGTTTTCATATTAAAAGGAGGAAAACCTGTAAAGGACAAAATTTTAAATACAATACTATGATTTTCACCAGTAAGAAAAATAGTTAACTATACTTTATATTTTTTTTAAAGGCAGTTAATGCTTTCTAAGTAATGTATAAAGGATATAACTTCTCCATAGTTTAATTTGCTCTATTATTAAAAAGGTAAATAATGCCTACTCATATGGGAATGGGAATCTAATACAAAAGGTTTTTTTTACTTAGTTTTTTAACTGAGAAGTTGTAGGTTTACAAGAAAAATCATGTAAAAAATACAGCAATCACATTCCCATTCCCTCCACCCATTATTAACACTTTGCATTAGTGTAGTACCTTTGTTACAATTGATGAAAAAATATTGTAATTGTACTACTAACTATAGTCCATAGTTTACATTAGGGTGTATTTTTTTCCATATACCAGCCTATTATTAACACCTTGCAATTAGTGTGGCACATTTGTTATAATGAAAGAACATTTTTATAATTGTACTATTAACTACATATCATTTACAATAGGGTTCACTGTGTTCTATGGTCCTATGTTTTATATTTTAATTTTTATTCTAGTAACCTATATACGAACTAAAATTTCCCCTTTTAACCACATTCAGTGCTGTTAATTACACTCTCAATGTTGTGTACCATCACCACAGTCCATTTTCAAGACTTTACAATCAACCCAAACAGAAATTCTGTACAAATTAAGCATTAACTCCCCAATCCCTACTCCCAATCTAGCCCCTGGTAACATAATCTAGATTCTATGAGCACACTGATTCTAATTATTTCATATCATTTAGGTCATATAATGTTTGTCCTTTTGTGTCTGGCTTATTTCATTCAGCATAATGTCCTCAAGGTTAATCCATGTTGTCGCATGCATCAGGACTTCATTACTTTTTAATGCTGAATAATTTCCACTGTATGTATATTACATTTTATCTCTTCATCAGTTGATGGACACTTGGGTAGTTCCTATCTTTTGACAATTGTGAATAATGGCACCCTGACCATCAGTGTGCAAATATCTGTTTGAATCTCTGCTTTCAATTCTTTTGGGTATATATCAAGTAGAAGGATTGCCAAGTCATATAGGAATTCTATACTTAGCTTTCTGAGTAACTGCCAAAATATCTTCAACAGTGGCTGTACCATTTTACATTCCCACCTGCAACGAATGAGTGTTCCTCTTTCTCTGCATCCTCTCCAACACTTGTTTGTGTTTTTTGTGTTTTTTTTTTTTTAAA
>JAQZBX010092547.1:0-12273 GCA_029593785.1 Cabassous unicinctus
CACCTCAGTTTCCTCATCTGTAAAATGGGGCCTCTACTCACCCACTAGGACCACTGCCATGTCAGAGATAACATTTGTAAAGTGCCAGCATACTGCCTGTTCTATATAATAATGCATTAGGGTTCTCAAAACAAAAAACAAACAAAAGAAACCCCACAGATTTATTATGAGGAATTGGCTTAAGCAATGGTGGGGGCAGGCAATTCCAAGCCCTGTAGGACAGGCCACAAGCTGTAAGCTCCAGTAAGGGTGATGCTAAAGTTACTCCAAAAACCTCAGGGGGAGGTCCTGGCTGGAAATTCCGGCAAGAACCAAATGCTGAAGGTGAGACAGAAATCCTCTTCTGATCTCCGAAATCCTCAGTTCTGGCTTCTGCAACCTCCAAGTGGTTGGATAAGGAGACTCCCCACATGGCTGAGGGCAATCTCCTTTATTGATTGAAGATGCAATCAGCCACAGATGCGATCAACTGATTATAGATGTAAATCTCATGTATGAAATATCCTCACAGTAACAAGTAGGCCACTGCTTGACCAAACAGCTGAACACCATAACCTAGCCAAGTTGATACAGGAAACTAACCATCATAATCAGCACTCAATAAACGGCACCTTCTCTTTTACCTCCTGCACCAAAAAAATAACAGGAAGAGGGGGTGCAACCTGCTCGGAATATGAAGCGCTCCCTCAACAATCTACCTCTCAGCTCATTTTTGGTAGGAACCCTTTCTTCACTTTCAAGAATCCAAGTTTGTCCTGATTTGCCTTTAAAGTATCTCGAGGCATGCTCACTGGCCATTCTGAGCAAAACACTGCGCCACAGGGAAGCATGGACACTAGAGAAAGCTGCCGGCTTTCTCCCTGGGCCACTGTATTTTCTGGACCCATTCAGTTGTGCAATGAGGAACAAAGAGAACCTGACAGCCCAGTGTTCCTGTCAATCAGTGCTAAGGCCCTGGGAAGTGAATCGCCAATCCAGTTTCCACACATCATAATGAACATCTAGATGCTGCTCTCTTTTATTTCATCTGTCCTTTCTTCTGGAATAGAAGGTTTTTTATTTTAGTTTTTACCTTTTGGCTCTTTTCTTATTACCACTAAGCTGGCATTTACATTTGCTACATGTTTGAGAATAATTTGTCTCAAGCTGAAAACATATCCATGCATTTTCTGTCACCTGTAATTTGAAGGTTTCATTTTTTTTTTTTCAGCAAATTCTCATGAATGACATCTTACCAAGAACCCCAGTGTCAGGGCAGTGCCACAGTTGTGACAAAGGGCAGCAATCTGCTGGCCAGCATAGCTAAGGGACTCAGTCTTGAGAAGAGCGGTGAAGAGCAGGGACTCGAGAGCCAGCCACCCTCATTCCATTTCCGGTTTTCCACTTCCCAGTGTGGTGTGAACTTAGCAAGTTACTCGACCTCTCTGTGCCTCACATAATGGAAATATTAATTCTATCTCCCTCATAGGCTGCTGTGAAGATAAAAGCAGATAATTTATGTAAAATACTTAGGAGAGTTCCGGAAACCTCAGGGCTCTGAGCAAGCAGAATTATGCTATGCCGCACTGAGTCCCAGGAGGCCTTAGCTGCTCTAAAGGCTCAGAAGAACAACCCTGGTCTTCAAGCTACAAGTCCAGAAATAAATGTGGACCAGGCTGTAGAAGCTTCGGGAGCAAGACAGGGAGGGACGAGGACTTTTTTAATGGCCGAGTGAACACACTGTGCAATCTGCCCAACGGCAGCATCTGTGGCTGATGGGGTACACCCAGCCCAGATGGGGTGTCCCCTGTGTGTATCCAGACAAGGACACGCATGTTGTGCTGGAGGCAGGACCTTATGTTTCCAGAAGGTCTGACAGGCCCCTCACTCCTCATACCCACAGCTGCATGGGGCCAGTAAGGCTCGGGTCTAGGAAGCGGCACGTCCCCTTAGTCCTGGAGAATGCTGTCCACTTTGCTGCCATGTTTCCCAAACATGCTGTATTCCTTCTCTGTCCTCTACAAGAGAAGACCCTAAAGGGTTACTTTAAAAAGAGCCCAAGTGGCATTGTCTGCTCTTTCTGCCAATCTGCATGTGTTGCAGTCATTTGTCAATGCAGCAGTTGTCGAGAACACACAGGCTTTCCTTCATTTGTATGTCTATGTGGGAGGGTTTGGGACACCTGTCAAAGACTGGAGTGGGGGTGACTACAGCCCCAACAAGCCACTCAGCAGCACAGCTCCTGCACCCTTCACTCAGCGGAGAAGGGAGGCTGCTCTGGTGCAGAGCGGGTGGAAGCCCCAAGCTCTGCCCTCCTTCTGCCTCCTCTCTCCTGCCCCGGCCCTGTGGCCCCTGCTCAGAGCCCTGGGTCCCTGTGGGACACAGCCTGAAAACCACTATCCCATGAGGAAAAAATCCACATTTCTGAAAACGACAATCAAGACCCTCGAGGAACCACTTGTCTGGATGCACCCCCTGCCACTGGCCACAGCCACTCCAGGTTCTTCCTTACATGGTTAGCCACAATTCCCCAAACGTGTATCTTTCACGGTTTACATCTTTCAAAGCCTACAAGACTCAGGGGTCCCCACTCAGTAAAGCCTTTGAACCTGACATCCACTCTCCACAGAGCTGACGCTGCCCCTGTGTTCCCACAGGACTTGTCCATGTCCATTCCAGCACCCCCACTCTGCCTTGAGACCCCCGGGTCACTTGCCACTTCCCTTGGAGTCTGCCAGCTGACTGGGCTCCACAGCTGAGCCTCCTCTCATCTGGAGCCCCAGGGCCTAGCCCAGGGCCTAGCGATGGGGTGATAACACACGGTGAGCAGAAAGATCTGGAGGAGGGGCACCAAACTTACCAGGGCAGGTACCCCAGGGAGGGGAGTGCAACTGAGAGGGGTGGCCTGATTCTAACTTCAGTGATGGCAGTTTTATATTTAGCACGTATGCATTTATATATCACTTGTGCCTTCTGAAAAAATAATTTTTAAAAAAGCCACTAGAGAGGGATGAGGTGCCCACAAAAAAACCTGTCCAGCCTAACCCCCAGACCCTGGCAATGTGACCTGATGTGGAAAAAGGGTCTTTGCAGATATAATTAGGACGAGATGGGAGCATCTGGATTATCCAAGTGGGCCCTAAATCCCACGACAAGTGTCTTTATAAGAGACACAGAGAAGAGGGGCCCAGGGAGAAGGAGAACACCATGTGAAGGCGGGGACCGTGATGCAGCCACCAGCCAAGGGGCCCCAGGACCACCCCAAGCTGGAAGCGGCACGGAGGGCTCCTTCCCTAGAGCTTTCAGAGGGAGCCTGGCCCTGCTGGCACCTTGGTTTCAGACTTCTGGCCTTCAGAGCTGTGAGAGAACACGTATGTGTGGTTTTAAGCCCCCCAGTTTGAGGAGCTCTGCTATGGTAGTAGCCCTGGGAAACTCAGACAGCAGCTAGCACTTACTGAACCCTTGCTTGGTGCCAGGCCCCGTATTACACATTTATACACATTATCACCCTAAGGGGTAGATACTATGACCATCCTCATTTCACATATGGGGAAACTGAGGCTCAGAGGGTTTATTTAACTTGCCCATGAGCACAGGGATGTAAATGGCATGGCAAGAGGACTGGAACCAGGACGATACCGAGTCCATACTTTTAAACCACGAGGCCATAAGACCGTCTCAAAAGAGTCACGCTTTGGGGCTATGCAGCTCTAGGCTTGCACTATGATTCTGCTACCTTAACCAAGGCCCCTGACCTCTCCGAGCCCCACTTTTCTCATTTATAAAGTGGAGAAATAATACTTCCCTGTGAGGCTTTCTGTGGATTCCATGAAAGAATGAAAATACAGAGCCAGGCATATTGGAGCCCAGTGCCTGCGAGCACCTCCTGAATGAATGAAAAGGGAAGTGCTCGGGTCAAGCAGCTGCCCTCCCCCGATCTGAGGACTGGGTGCACCTTATTAGTAGGGACAGTCACTTCATGAGGCTGGGGGTAGGGAGTGGCTCAGAGCCTTGTTCCTTATCACCCTGGTGGATGGAATAACTGTAGGTGCAAACCATTTTCTATATACATTCATCCAACCTCATCTACTAGGAGCTCTAGGAAATGCCAGGCAGGTGGTGGATGGATGGACAAATAAACATCCCAGAACAGTTTTGGCAGTTGATTAGCCTCAGGAGTTCCATTCTTCAGACTAAGAAATAATGGCATTAATGGCAAAAAGTAAGAAGGAATTCTTGGAGCCAAATTCTCTGTCATCAAACCCCAAGAAATCACATTCTGGAACCTGCCTCCTAGACAACTTGTTCTGTGACATTCAACACTGTAGACTAGTAGTAACTCCAAAACAGTGCTTTCCAGAAATGCTCATAAGTAAAGGTTAACACTACACACACACACACACACACACACACACACACCCCAGCACCTCCCATGACCAGCTAAACAATGGCCTCATCACGGCTGAGCAGCCCCACTTGCTGGCAATGACGTCTTAGGAAGCCAATCACCAAAACCCTCAATTAGAGCCCCAAACCATTCCCCAGAGAGATCAGACGCAAGCAGCAGCTCTGCCAGGGAGAAATCTGCCTAATTTTCAATCTGTCTTTCGTCAATAAGCAATATATGATGAAGTGCTGCTAATTAAAGATGCCAGGCATGGTACAATTTAACATCCCTTTTATAATTACATCTCCCAAAGTGTGATGCTCCCCCAACTCCCTTTGCAACTGATGTTTCTTGGAGAGGAGTTTGTTGGAACTGAGTCAAAGCAACAAGAGGGTACAGTCCTAGACCCACAGCCTGGTCCCTGCTCTGCTTCCACCATGCTGAGTGGTATCAGGTAAGTCATTTCCCTGCTTTGAGCTTCTCTTTCTCCCCCAAGGAGAGGAAGGCACTGGAAAAAAAGGTGGACTATGGTTGTTTGCTGCCCACTAGTCAACCCCTTCACAGATCCAAGGGTGAACATTGAATAGCTTAAGTAAATCAGCAAATCTTTTCCTTGCCACAGACTGATTTAGAATTGGTCAATGAACTAAGCTCGTTCAATCAGAGAGAGCTTGGGGGCTTTTGCTGGCAATGGTGGAACCAGCTTGCTCTTTCTCTTGAGGATGAGTGTGAGGATCAATGGCCTGGGACTACTGCAACTACCATGGTTTCCATGAGGGGAGTTGTCCTGGGAGTGAGGCAAAAGAGGGCGGTGATGGCAGCATCACACAGAAAAGGACCAAGGTTCCAACTGAACCACAAATCTCTGGCTTGAACTCACCTACCTCTGGACTTTTTGTTTTTCTAATGCAATAAATTCCTTGTCTTGCTGAGACCAGTTTGGACTGAGTTCCCTGTATTTTTCACTGAAAGTATACCAGCTGATACAGAAACAATGACCCTGAAAGTCCCTTCCATCATGAGCATTTTATTTTATTCTGTAAGTTTGCCTAGTGAAGCCAAGCCCTGAGAACAAAAACCCAGTGGAGAACCCTCAATCCCTGCTGCCAAGGAAAGATTCTGAGCTATTTAAGGACATAGACCATGCCTGTCTTGTCTTTGTTCTCCAGATCAAAGCACTTGGAAGTCGTCAAACCAAGAAACTTGGCACAAAGTGAATGAGCAGATGAATAAGACGACTGCAGGTCCCTAGAGGAGATCTAATTCTCGCAGCAGCACCACCACCCTAGCACACCTAACACTATTAGTGAGCGCTTCCTAGGTGCCAGGAAGAGAGCTTGCATAGATCATCTGGTTGAATCCTCGTAACCACCCTGGGAGGCAGGTTCAGCTGCTACCAGTGGGAATCACCAGAGCTGCTCGCACGTAAATCGGCTCACTCTTTCTAGATGCATGGTAAAACCGCACTTCCCCACACACCTGCAGATAGGTGCATCCAGGGACCTGCTTTGCCAATGAAATAAGAGAAAAGTGCCACGCGCCATTTCTGTGTGGAAGCTCTAAGAGCCCAAGTGCACTCGGCCAGGCTCTCCTAGCCCTCCACCACAGCATGGGCCTGGGTGTGAGGGTAACGACAGCTTGGAGCCGAGCCCTAGCCAACCCGAAGGACAGGTCAACGAGGGAGACAGGCACCTTTGTTGTTTTCTGTTAATGACATTTTGGAGTGGTTTGCTACTGTAGCATAATCCAGCCAACCATGACACTCTACTCCATTTCACAGATGTGAAAACTGAGGCTTGGTGAAGTGAAGCATCTTGCACCACACAGTTACTGAAAAAGAGGTTTTTATAGGTCTGGGGAACCCAGAAAGCACCAGCTGCTGTTCCTCAGGTTCTGAGAAGATGTGACTCCCCTACAAGCCAGCTGACTTAAGGCTTTCCATGCCAGCCTTGTCCACATGCTCCTGGTTGGACAATCGCAGGAACCAGGAGTGCCTGGTGGTCACCTCTGAAGCTCAGAGATTAAGAGTCCACCAAAGAAAGAGTAAAATTCACAGAGACCAAGTTCCCCAAATCAAACCCCAAAACATGCATGCTTGTGAGAATATATACAATGCAAGAAAAATGCAAAGAGATGGAGGAAAGGGTAAAACAGGAGTGTTATTGAAGATCAGACCAAAGAGGGTCAGAATGCAGCCATTCTTGCCATGGAATTCCTGTATAATCAATCTCTAACCAATTTTTTCTATATGATCAGTTAAAGGGAAGTAGTAAATTTGTCTCAGATGCCTGGTAGCCAAAGTAAAGAGAGAAACAGTTATAAGATTCAATCTGTCCACAAAATAATGCAAAAGTTACTACTTAGAAGCAGCACAGCTTCTCCTGGCATCAAGACCTAAGAGAATGTCTCCCATGGGTATTCCTGAAGGTGAGAGAGACGTAATTCAGGGGGTGTCTCAGCAACATTCCTTCTAAAAATAGACCCCAATGATGCCCATCTCCTGGTGTTCACAGCTCTGTGCAATCCTCTTCCCTGAGAGTGGGCTGGACCTAGTGACATCATAAGTGATGGGATGTATCTTCTGAGATTAAGTGATAAAATACTGCGGCTTCTGTCTTGCTGGGACTCTCTCTCTCTCTCTTGCCTTCTTGGCATGCTCATTTTAATGAAGCAAATTGCCAGGTTGGAAAGGCCCTGTGGTAAGAAACTAAGGGTGGCCTCTGGCCAACAGCCCATGAAGAAGTGAATCCTGCCAATAACCACATGAGTGAACTTGGATGCGGATTCTCCCCCAGTTGAGTCTTGAGATGATGGCTGCTCCCACCAATACCCCGACTGCAGCCCATGGAAGACTCTGGAGAGAGGTCCCAGCTAAATTGCACCCAGATTCCTGGCCCACAGAAACAGAGATAATAAATGTTGTCATTTCAAGCCTCTAAGTTTTGGGACAATTTGTTATGCAGCAATAGTTAACAAACACAATTCCTAAATAACTAATAGTGAGCACTGTTGACCCATTTCTAGTGCTATGGCTTAATGAATCTTGGCATAAGCCAAATCAGTCCCAGTGATTCTGTAGAAGCCAAAATAATGGAGCCTAATGCTTTGATCCTGTGGTAAAATCTAGAAGGGTATTTCCCAACCTTCAGCCAGTCACAAAGCATCATCATGATTGCTGCCACATTCACATACCACTTACACGATGGTGTATTTAATATTATTCTTTAAATTAACTCATCTCTTTTACTTGTAAAATTTACTTCAAAAGCAAAGGGTATATCACTCTAGCAAATACTAAACCAATATCCCTTGATATGTATAGAAAGCAAGTGAATCCAATGAAAGTAAAAGTTCATCCAATTCAAGCAGAGTGGGCATCACCATCCCCAGATCTGCAAGATTGAGGAATGAACAAACCTAAGGGGGGAATGCAACTACAGACCAAAGTAGACTTATTATTATTGTAGTAAAGGAAGAGCCTGTAACATTGATATAAAGACAGTGGTCACCAGAGGTTCTGAGGGGAGGGAGAGGGAAGAATCAGTGGAAGATGGGGCATTTTGGGGACATTAGAATTGTTCTGCATGATATTGCAATGATGGATGCAAACCGTTATACATTTTCTCAAAACCTATAAAATTGTGCAGTGAAAAGTGTAAACTATAGACCATGCTTAGTAGCAGTGCTTCAATACATGTTCATCAATTTTAACAAATGTTACACTAATGAAAGATGTTGTTAATGGGGGAAAGTGTGTGTGGGAGTGGGTGGGTGGGGTATATAGGAATCCCCTGTATTTCTGATATAACATTTATGTAATCTAAAGCACCTTTAAAAACATAAATATATAATAAAATAAATAAATGTGTGTGTTTATGTATGTATGTATGTATGTATGTATGTATGTATGTATATATGTGTTTTTATCCAATTCTAGGTGCCAGTGTTCTTAACACCAACTGCATTAGAATCCCCTGAGATGCTCTGGAAACTAGGGATGCCCAGGCCCCACTCCAGAGATTCTCCTTCAACTGACCTGAGGTTGAGCCCTGGCATCAAGGAGCCTAGAAGTTCCTCCGGGGATTCCACTGTAGCCAGGGTGGAGATACCCTGAACTGGGTGTCGTGGCCTACTGGGTCCTAAATCACTTTCTAAGGATGGCTGAGAAGTGTTAGGCTAGTACCAAACTGAGACTGAACCAACACTACTGAAAGAAAGCCGAGAAGGCAATCACATCCTCTCCTGAGCAGAGTCCACGCTGTTTAACATCTGACTCTTGTACCACCGAAATCATCTTGCCTATCCCAGGGATACACACTTCATACTTCGGGAAATCATGACCTTAGGACGAGGCCGACCACTTCTCTGGGCAGGCCCCCAGGGACATGATCTGAGAATAGAGAGATTCTGAGCATGGATGTGTGTAGGTTGCGGTCATAGAAAAATATCTGGAAGGATTCATGCCAAATACTTAACAGTAGAACCCTCTGGGAGGGAAGGGGAAAATTGTATTTTACACTCTATATAGTTTTATATTATTTAAATTCTTTTTAAAATGTATTTTTATATTCTTTATGTAATTTTTAAAAATTCTGAAAATAAGCATGTCTCACAAAAGACAAAAGGTGAAGAAGCAAAGCGCTGCAACTGGAAGAAAGAACCATAGCACATGTCAAGGGGCAGGCCCGAGCAAGTGCTATGCAGGCCTCAGCGAAGAAAGAGCTGATGGAAAGAGGCGAGAAAGAAGGCTAGAGTGAGATCTTGCTTCAGCATCCACCAGCGTATTTTCAAATCCAAACTAAAAAATATCTACTCTGCATCGAAGGACTGAAGGCAACAGTTGGCTACAAGCTTTGCTGTAACAGGGAGGGAGGTGATTCCCATTGGGCGCACATGTGCTTGTGCTAGCAAAGGTGATGATACTCCTGCACAGCAGAAAGAAGAGAACACTGCTTTCACAGAAAACAAATGAAAATTCTGAGCGGGCCTGAGGTTTTTCCCAATTTTATCAAAAGCTTTGGCCAAGTCTGTTCTCAAATGCCTGGCTGCCAACTTCTCAGGTGCCTCTCAAACCCCCATCACCCATTTTGGTGTGGAAAAGGCCTCAAGTTTTGAGCACCCAGGAGAACACCATTTGAACCCTGCTCATGGGCAAGAGGGTTGTGACTCAGGGGCCCGGGAGGGGGAGTACGTCTAAGACGGTACCCATCCAGGAAGAAGACGTCATTTCCAATGTAACAGGTCATGGGGAGCAATGGTTTGGCTTTTTGAGCTAAATCAGGGATCTCTTTCCTAAGATACATTGGTTCCCATCCAATTGCAGGACCTGCTGCTCTCACAGAAAAGAGAAAACCACATATCGAGGCACAATCTGGAACCCACAGGCCAGTTGGCCAGTGAGTCAATCTCCATGAAATACACAGCCAAACAGCAGTGGTTTTTACTAGAAGATTGTATACATTCACTTTGAGCAGATGGGAAAACCTTCCGGAGCAAAGTGTAAGATGTACTTGATCACCAGATGTTGATACTCAAAGTTAAAACTACTCACATCCCAACTCAGAGGCCTTAAGTTAATCATGGGCCAGGAGAGGAGGAAATAAAAGATGGGCTTTTAATTTTAATTAAAAAAACAAAAACAAAAACAGAAAGCAATCTAAAAAACAAAACAAAACAAAATATAGAAAGACACATGTAACTGATAGGGAAAAGAGATAATCAGAAGGGGACTCTATTACCTTGGAGAAAGACATTTAATAAATTAAGGAATAAGCACTTATAACATATTTCGTTAGAAGGTTTGTACAAGTGAAATCATGTGGTTATTAAGTATCCTTGGAAATGTGTTAGAGTTTGGTAGAAACAGACTAAATTAAATTAGATGGATAGGTCTTGGTCAGTAAGATTAGAAGGCAGAGTTGAGACAGAACGAGAGAGGCTGAGAAATGCCACATTTTGAGGATGAACAGGAAATGAGACAAGGACAGTGCCACGGTCACCCTGGGGACCAGGAGTCCTGGCCCAAACCAGCCTCTCCAAGAGTCCCAAGTGGTTGCCCCAAATTACAATGAAGTCAGACGGAGAAACACCAGTCAGACAAAACATGATGGTCTCTGGCCTCCTCCAGGGCTGAGACTCTGTCTTCCGGGTCTGCTCCATCCCCCAGTGTGCTTAATGCTGGGGACAAGGCGGCCCCAGGAAACACACAGCAGGCAGCAGAAGCCACTGCTGAATATCCCTTGCTCAGCTCATAGCTGAAGTCATTACGTAGCTCAATGTTTATAAATCTTGATTATTCTGTACCTTGCTAATGCTTCCTATTTGCATCAATATGGAGCCAACTTTGGAGTGAACCTTGCACATGCTGCATTTGCCAATAGATACACACCTCTGCTCTTACTAAAAGTGTATTTTTAAAGTTCCACAACCATAGGCCTTGGGAAGCCAGGCTTCACCCACCAGCACCCTAAATGCCACTCCTTTGGGGTTCCCCGGTAGAACTCGACTACCCATGGTGATGAGCACACTGGGCATAAAGCAAGAGTTTAACTAGGGCACGTCAGGAAAGACAGGCCTGTGACTTCAGGAATCCCCTGAGGGCAGGAGGCATCTGCATTAGGGTCAAGCAACACATGATTGCTTGACCATCAACAGAAAACCCTGGCTGGGCCTTGGAGGGGCTTTTAGTCACCAGCACTGAGAGGCTTTAAGTGGGTTCTGCAAGCATCTTTCCAGAGGATTTTGTGTAGAAAATTAATATTTCTGAGTTAAACCTCCATGTGAGACATATTTTTAGTAGCCTCTCTTAAATGGCACTTTTAAAAATAACCTCCTTCAAGACATGGGATGTCCAAATGCAGAATTTAAAAAACCTCTTGTAATTTGGAATGTGATGTTTAGAGTTGCTGAGGGACTGCATACAATTTAGTACTTGATCATTAGATATGCAGCAAGTGCCATCCAGCTGGAAAGCATATTTCTTATTAAGCTTCCGCACTTAAATAGCATCAGCCCTCAAATGAGATCACTCCCTCTGAAGGTTTTAAAGATACCAACAAAGTCCCAAGAAGCATTTTATTTCAAAGTGAACCATATTACAAAACTTTCGATGGGTTTTTCTCTATCTATCTCACCCCTGAATTTTAAATTACCCTTCCTTCTCTCCCCAGCTCAGTCATTTCAGTAGCGGATGGAAAGTATCCCCTGGAAATGTCAGGCAGCTTGCAATTTGAATTAGCATAAAGCCTCCGTTATCCAGCAGGGACCAGGGAGGTAGCTTTCTGGATAATTGAATGTTCTGGTTACTAGAGTGTTGCCACAGAAACCACAGGGACATGGGCAGATTTATACACCACATGCTGTGAGAGCGACTGTGTGTGCCAGACTCTGAGAAGATGGTGACGGAGACACACTCCCTGGCTCAGGGAAGCTATCAGTCCCCAGAAGGGAAACAAAAATTCAACACAAAGTGATAACACAGAGTAACACATGCTAGAGCAGAGGGAGGTACCAAGTGCCCCCAAACACAGATTAGGAGGCAGCCGGCTGCGCGGGTGGGGAGGGGTAAGAGGGGTGAGCTCGCAAAGGCTTTCCGGAAAGCTGAGTAGATTGCACCCCACTTCACAAAGGTCCCGTGAGACCCAAGTCTTGGATGATGAAGAGGAAATGGAAAGGATTTGCAGTTTTTCAGCACAGTTGCAATAATCAGCCATTAGCACAGTGCCATAGAGAATTGCAATGTCTGTTGAATGAGAGAATGGGAAGGAATGGGGAAGGGAGAGGCAGAGGGTGCGGCAGACACAGAGAAAGGGGAAATACAGACAGACTGTGAGACAGACAGAGACCACAACACAGAGGAAGCTAGAGAGAAACAGAGACAAAGACAGGCAGAGGGATAGCTAGACAAA
>JAQZBX010092548.1:0-12253 GCA_029593785.1 Cabassous unicinctus
GACTCAATTAAAAAATGGGTGAAAGACTTGAATAGACATTTCTCCAAAGAAGAAATACAAATGGCAAAAAAACACATGAAGAAATGTTCAACATCACTCATGATTAGGGAAATGCAAATCAAAACTACAATGAGATATCATTTCACACCTATCAGAATGGCCACTATTACAAAGACAGAGAACCTCAGGTGCTGGAGAGGATGTGGAGAGATAGGAACATTTATTCACTGTTGGTGGGAATGCAGAATGGTACAGCCACTGTGGCAGACTGTTTGGCAGCTCCTAAAGAAGTTGAATATAGACTTGCCATGTGACCCGGCAATACCACTACTGAGTATATATCCAGAAGAACTTAGAGCAGTGACAGAAACAGAGATTTGCACACCATTGTTCATAGCTACATTATTCACGATTGCCAAAAGTTGGAAACAGCCCAGGTGTCTGTCAACAGATGAAGGGATAAACAAACCGTGGTCTATTCACATGATGGAATATTATGCAGCTATAAGATAAAATGAAGTTGTAAAGCATATGACAACATGGATGAACCTGGAGGACATTATGTTGAGCGAAGCAAGCCAGACACAAAAGGAGAAATACTGTATGATTGTGTTACTATGAACTAAATATATTGTGTAACATATTGTTTGATTTAAAAAAAATTTACATGTATCCAGTACATTTAATTGAGAAATGTATGTATTTATTCATCCGTGTTTACTCTTTAGTTTTTGTTTTTATTTTCAATTACTAAATTTACAAAATAGAGTTAAAAAAATACAACAGGGGCATGCATCAGTAGATTTGAAGAGGCAGTGAAAGAATCAGTGATCTAGAAGATAGGACAATCAATTTTATACAGACTCTTCAAGGAAATATTGGCCAAAAATTTCCAAACTCTTATGAAATGCTTAAATATATATGTCCAAGAATTGCAATGTACTTCAAACAGAACAAATTAAAATGTCACAGGGGACACAGAATAACTAATCAAAGAAGTTAAAACCTCCTAAATCTATTCAAGGAGATAAAAGAAAATATGGATAGAAATGAACTAATAGTGGCTATAGAGCTAAAGGATTTTTACATAATTATGAAATCATGCAATATTTCAACTCTTTGTGTTTATCTTCATATTTAGTTCATATTAGTGAGACCATACAATATTTGTCATTTCCTGTGTGGCTTATTTCACTCAACATAATGTCCTCATGGTTCATCTATGTTGTCATATGTGTCTCAATTTCATTTCTTCTTGCAGCAGCATAGTATGCCATTTTATGTATATACAACATTTAAACGGGCAATTTTAAAGTCCCAGATAAGTTTAAACAAGATTCAAAGAACAGTCATAGCACACAGCCACACAGAAATAAAACCCTAGGTAAGAGAGGAAAACTGATCATCAGAATAAACTCACTATCATAATCAGATGCCTAGATATCAGCAAAAAATTTCAAGGTATACTAAGAAACAGGAAGATATGGCCCAGTCAAAGGAACAAGTCAAATTGCCAGACAAAACACAGGATTTGAGACAACTAATCAATGATGTTCAAACAAATCTCCTAAATCAACTCAAGGAGTTGAAGGGAAATATGGCTAAAGAGGTAAAGTACTTTAAGAAAACACTAGGTGATCACAAAGAATTTGAGAACTTGAATAGAGAAATAACAGAGCTTATGGGAATGAAAGACAAAATTGTTGAGATTAAAAATACATTAGAGGAGCAGGGATAGCTCAGTGGTTGGGCACCTGCTCTGCATGTATGAGGTCCCAGGATCAATCCCTAGTACTTCCTAAAAAAATACATTGGAGCAGGGGTTCTTCACAAGGGGTCCATGAGCTTGGATTGAAATAAAAAAACCATTATTCTTTTGGGGACTTGCTGGTGTGGGTGTGATATATTTATTAAATAGTACACACTATAGTGTGGACTTAGTAAGGGGTCCATGGTTTTCGCCTGACTGGCAAAGGGGTCTGTGGAACAGAAAAGGTTAAGAACCCCTGCATGAGAAGCATACAACAACTGATTTGAAGTGGCAGAAGGAAGAATCGGCGAATTAGAAGACAGAGCAGCTGAAATTGAAAAGACAGAACAGATAGAGAAAAGAAAGGAAAAAAATTGAGCAAGAACTCAGAGTGGTAGCATGAAGCACACCAACATGTGTGTCATGGGAGTTCCAGAAGAAGACAAGGGGAAAGGGGAAGAAAGAATATTTGAGGAAATAGTGGTCAAAAATTTCTCAACTTTAATGAAAGACATTAATATACATATCCAAGAAGTGCAAAGTATTCCAAAGAGAATAAATCTGAATAGACTTACTTTGAGACACATACTATTCAGAATGTCAAATGCTAAAGATAGAGAATTCTCAGAGCAGCAAGAGAAAAGCAATCCAACACATACAAGGGATGTTCAGTAAGAATTAGTTTGGATTTCTCATCAGAAACAATGGAAATGAGAAGGCAGTGGTATCACATATTTAAGATACTGAAACAGAAAAACTGCCAGCTAAGAATTCTTTATCTGGCAAAATTATCCTACAATAATGAAGGTGAGTTTAAAATATTCACAGATAAACAGAAACCAAGAATTCAGCTCTGCAGGAAAAACTAAAGGGAGTTCTGCAGCCAAGAAAGAAAAGACTGGACAGAGAGGCTTGGAAGTGAGTGTGGAAATGAAGAATATCAGAATGTGTAACCAAATGGATAAAAAAACAAAAATAAGGTATGACATATGAAAGCAAAAAGCTAAAATGACTGAAGTAAGTAATGTCTATATAGTAATAACATTGAATGTTACGGGATTAAACTCCCAATCAAAAGACAAAGGCTGGCAGAATGGATAAAAAATATGAGCCATCCATATGTTCACCACAGGAGACTAACCTTAGATCCAAGGATACAAATAGGCTGAAAGTGAAAGGTTGGAAAAAGATATTTTGTGCAAACGGTAACCAAAAAGAGCAGGGGTAGCTATACTAATATCTTTAAGTGCAAAAAGTTTATAGGAGATGCAGAAGGCCATTATATATTATTAAAACGGACGATCCATCAAGAAGAAATAATATCTAAGCAGCTAACCAGGGTTCCCAAAAATTCTTGAGGCCAGCTCCAGCAAAACAGAAGGGAGAAATAGATGTCTCTACAGTAATAATTGGAGGCTTCAATACACCACTCACATTAATAGAGCTAAACAGAGGATCAACAAGGAAACAGAACTTTAACAATATGGTAAATGAGCTATACCTAACAGACATATATAGAACATTGCACCTCAAATCAGCAGGATATACATTCTTCTGAAGTGCGGATGGCTCTTTCTCCAGGTTGGACCACATGTTGGGTCAGAAAATAGGTCTCAATAAATTGAAAAAGACTGAAATTATACAAAGCACCTTCTCTGATCAATGGAATGAAGCTGGAAATCAGTAATAGGCAGGAAAGGGGAAAATTCACCAGTATAATGAGGCTAAACAACACACTTTAGCAGTCAGTACATCAAAGAAGAACTTGCAAGAGAAATTAGTAAATATCTTGAATGAAAATGAGAACACAACTTATCAGAACTTATGGGGACTGTAGGATGACGCAGGGCCAAAGCTGGCCTCGTTCTAGCTGCCACCACTGTGCTGAGGTAGAGTAGGATGAGGTCTGCGGCTGTGGCTCAGGTGTCAGCAGGTGCAGCAGTTGAGACAGCAGCTGAAGCAAGCTGCCTCCCCCGCTCACCTGGACTGGCCCAGCAGCTCCATGCCGGCTGTCGCAACCTCTGCAACCCTGGTGAAGCCTGCAGCCCAGGCTTGAGCCCCCACTCCCTGGGGGCTTGTGTGATCAGCCTCTTGTTGGTGCTGGGTGTGGGGGAGGTGTCATTGCATGAGCCCTGGCCTGCCACTGGATCCCACCTCACCGACTGAAGCTGACTGCAGAGCATGTGAAGACACTGTCACTCCTTTCTTACTCCCCCAGATCATACGCCCCAGCCCTGGAAGATGGGGAACTACCTAAAATTCCCATCTTGGATGATATCTCCCTGCTTCATGAGTCTTAGTCTGATAAGGCTAGTTTTGGTGAAGGGGACGGAGCCGTATCATAAGCCACGGCTGCCATATCAGGAACAGTTTCCAGTTCCAGTCTATCATCCAACTCCTAGCCAGACTTGGCTCACAACACAGCTGATTGAAGAGGAACAAATTAGGGTAGCTCAAAGAATAGGCTTTATAAAGCATCTGCCTAAAGTGTTTATGAGCCTGGACTAGATGGATCAGAAAAAATATCCAGGAGGGTGTGATGTTTGATGGACTTTTTTTTTTTTTTTTAAACAAATCAATTTTATTGATACATATTAATAAAGCATACAATTCATCCAAAGTTTACAGTCAGTGGCATTTGGTATAATCACATAGTTGATTGAAGTGATGAATGGACTTTGTTATGGGGACCCAATTCGATTACTGCCGTGCATCCACATCTGTTACCTGGACTGTATAGATGACTGGTTGATGAGACTTTCACGTGTTCCTCCTGCATGGAACTAGTTGATGCAGCATTGCTTTTGTTCTAGGAAACTGATTGAGCCAGAGTCTCTTGTCTGACATTTCAAGTGAACCATCATTTTTGGTGGTTTTGATCTTTTGTCACTGAGCCCAAAGAGCCAGGGATTAGGAAGTAAGATCATGCACAAAATTTCCTAAAAATTCCTGAACACTGCAGATGTTGAGGGAAAGTTTGTGATATTTTAGAAACTTAGGGGGGAAAGTAGGATGATATCTTTATGTAGAGTCTTGACCCAGAATTTAAAATATATAATTGTATTTAGATCTTCTTATTGCTCCAGTACATAGAAATTGTGTAAAGTGTTAGAGCAGCTGTATTGTTTAAATTGTGTGTTGAAGATTTAATTAGGAAAAAATAGTGGTTATTTTTCTTGAATGAAACAACTCTTTATTCTCTCCCGTACTCCAGTTATTTTCTGAAGGTATTGGCATTTGGGTCAAGGTTTCATTAAAAACTACATTTTGTAATATTGGCACACAAAAAAAGTAGTTTTAAGCTTGTTTGCACAGTTCTTTTTTTCCATTGGAAATGGAATCTGTTGACATAGTTATTTTAAAATAGTGTATTATTATTATTGGGCCTGGCTCTATACTTGAAAACTAGTTTATTTATAACCTACTTAAAGTGTTATATTCTGTTTGTAGTTAGGAAATGCAGAATTCAAAGTGATCTCCCAGCTAGTAAAGTGAGATACTTTATCCCTTTTCTATAAAAAGTGAGTTAATGTGTCAAGAAACCAATTGTAGTAAAGTGGGGTTTAACATTACCCTTTCCTATGTGTTTTATCTAATTATTTTGGTTGTTAATATATTGATAATTAAAAGTCAAAGTAAATTTTAAATGTTAAGATTTCTGATTTATTAGCTCGAATTATGCCACCATGCTAATGTAAAAATTAAAGTGGCATGTGTTGAAACTTAAAGAGAAAAATTGTTCCTCAGTTGTAACAATTTTGATTTATTCTTTTCCTGATGTCTTGCCTTGCTCTTGTTTTGAACCATAGCAAAAGGAAGCTGCACCTCTCATTACTGTAGTACTGAGGTAACTGAAGTTATAAAACACATCTCAATCTCTGTTTCTTGGAAAGGTATCTGTTAAATCCTGGTAGCTGACTGAAAGACAAATGCACATAGGCAGAGAGAATTAAGATCTGTGTATTTCAAGTTTTGCATACAAATTCAGAGTTTGTATAACCACATGACTTCATAATAGTTGTGATCTCAACAAAGAAGGAATTCTAGAACCTTTACCTTTTTCTTGAAGTTAATGTAAGAATACTTTGAATCTCTTAGATTTTGAAATATTTTTGATAGAGATGGTCTAGTAAAGATGTAATAATGTTTTATCCATTTAGCATGTCTTTATTTTTCCTTATGTACTAGCAAAGGTGACTTACATGTTCAGCTCAATGATATTACAGCTGAAAAAAAAGCATTCATTTGCAAAAGGAGAAGCAGTCTCAACCTAACAAAGAAATCAGAACTGTATCTTATTATTGATTATTTTATATTAAGTTGAATATTTGACTCAACATTTTTCTGCATACAGAACACAAGTATCTTGAAGGTTCTTCATAACTGTATTATAAATACTTTCTAAAGATTTGGCATTTCACTGTTGTATCATATGTTGGTTAATTTCTTTATGAGCCTCATCATGGAAAGACTTAAAGGTGAAATTGAGAAAAGTTGAAAGAAATTAGATTGTCAGCTTCTGTTAAATTGTTATATATATATCTTGCTTAAGTTTTGTTCATTAATGTATATCCAACCAATTACATTAAGCAAATTTAGATGAAAAAAAAACAACAACTTATGTAATGCAGTAAAGGCAGTGCTGAGAGGGAAATTTATAGCCCTAAATGTCTATATTAAAAGGGAGTGGGTGTGGTTCAGTGGTTGAGTGCCTGCTTTGCCTGCTTTGCCCAGGTTCAATCTCTGGTACCTCCTTAAAAAAAAAGTGAGGCGGGGGGAGGAGAAAGAGCTAAAAATCAATACCTAACTGAAAATCTAGAGGAACTAGAAAAAGAACAGCAAACTAATTCCAAAGCAAACAGAAAGAAAGAAGTAAAGATTACAACTGAAATAACAGCTGGTTCTTTGAGAAGATCAATGAAATTGACAAACCCTTAGGTGGACTAAAAAGAAAAAAAGAGAGAAGGTGCAAATAAATTAGGAATGAGAGGGGGGAGCATTACTGACATCATGGAAATAAAAAAGGGTCATTAGAGAATATTATGTATGTATGTATGCCCACAACTTAGACAACCTAGATGAAATGCACAAATGTCTAGAATTGCATGAACAACCTACATTGACTTTAGAATAAATACAATACCTCAACAAACCAATCACAAGTAAGGAGATTGAATCAGTCATCAAAAATCTCCCAAAAAAGAAAAGTCCAGGACCAGATGGATTCCCAGGTATATTCTACTAAACATTTTGAGAAGAATTAATACCAGTCCTTCTCAAACTCTTCTAAAATTGAAGACCAAGGAAAATTCTCTCCCTCATTTTTGAAGGACAGTTTTACTGGTTAAATTTTTTTTGGCTGTAGCTCTCCCTTTAGTGTCTCTTGTAAATGTGGTCTTTTGGTAACATACTTTCAGAGTTTGTGAAGACTTTAAACTCACCCTCATTTTTGAAGGACTGTTGCTGGATAGACAATTCTTGGCTGGCAGTTTTTCTCTTTGAGTACCTTAAGTATATCATACTGCTGCCTTCTCTGCCTCCATGATTTCTGATGAGAAATCGGCACTTAGTCTTATTGGGGACCCCTTGTATGTGATGAATTGCTTTTCTGTTGCTGTTTTCAGAATTTTCTCTTTACTTTTGATATTTGATATTTAGATTAATATGTGTCTCAGAGTAGGTGTATTTGGGTTTTTTCTGTTTGGAGTACACTGGGCTTCTTGAACATTGTCTTAGTTTGCCATAGGGCTGCTAATGCAAAGTACCAGAAATGGGTTGGCATTTATAAAGGGAATTTTATTTGGGGTAAAAGCTTACCATTCAGAGGCTGTGAAATGTCCAAATCAAGGCGCCATCAAAGATACTTTCTCATCAAAATCAGCTACTGGTGATCCTGGCATCCTGACACATGGCAAGGCAAGATGGTGGCTGATCTCTGCCAAGGTCCCTATCTTCCCTTCCAGAACCTACCATCTCCAGCAGTTCAGCTGTGGGTGATCAGGCATATGGCTTGTCTCTTCAGCCTTGAGCTGCTCCATATACCCAGCCTCTTGGGGGCTTCCTGCTTCAGCCATGGCTGCTAGTATCCTCAAGTTCTCTCTCAGATGAAAGGGTCAAAAATGGCAGCTCCCTTTCTCTGTGTCTTCTTTCTTTCTGTGTCTCCATTTATATAAGGCTCCAGTAAGAGGGCAGAGACCCAATCTGAGTATGCCTCACTGATGTCCAATCAAAAGGGAAGGGGTGCACCTAGGGCATGCCTCTATGGGCTATGAATGTCTTGGACTATGGTCTTGGGGTGTTGGTGGGTGGAGACCCACAGAATAACCAACAGAATATTGAATTCCCACCCTGGGGAGCCCTGCTACCTTCTGTCATAGAGTGGCACGAACCTCTAGAGTACAAGGGCAGTACCTAGTGAAGGAGGACAGACCAGTACAGCAGGCCCTTGATATTGATGCTTGTACTTATGAACCTTGTTCTTGTGAAATTGAAACTTAGCCTAGTAATATATTTTGCCTAAGAGTTACTTCCTGAAAGCCTCCTTGTTGCACAAATGTGGCCTCTCTCTAAGCCAAACTCAGCATATAAATTCACAACGTGGACATGACTCCTGGGGATGAGCCTCCTTGGCACTGAGGTATTATTACCAAACGCCAACTAGTGATGCATTTGGAAAAAGACCTAGATCAAAAGGGGAGAAATATTAAATATAAATGAGTTTTTATGGCTTAGAGATTTTAAAGTTGAGTTGGGAGGTCATTCCAGAGGTTGCACTTAGGGATGTCTCAGGAGGATCTGACTGTGACACAGTCAGTAGACAGTGCCTCAAGCAGGGGGGGCTTCTGAGGGCTCAAGAGACATATAGACACTATAAGCAGGGCAGACAACCCCAGGAACTTGGGACCCTGTTGGTGGGCTTTACCTTGGAATACATGATAACCTATCTCCCCAGTGTATCAGGGTTAGACTCACTCACAATTTTCCTACACATGGTTCTTCTACCCCATTTATTTGAACCTGTAGTTAGCACTATAACCATTAAATATATGTCCCAGAGACTTAAATCTTTGGTCTGTTCATATGCCAGTTGAGCTCTGAATCTCAGCAGAGTTGCAGCCAATACCCTCTCCAGTTAGTTGGACTTCCTCAGGATAACTAACAAAATGATGATGATGGACAATGCCCATCCCCCAAAACAGAGAATATCTACAATTGCAAGCAAGACAGTTCCATCCACCTGCCCCATGGGATCTAAGCTCACTCTCAATAGGAAGCAGAGTGGGCATC
Source organism: Cabassous unicinctus (assembly GCA_029593785.1). NCBI lineage: Eukaryota > Metazoa > Chordata > Mammalia > Cingulata > Chlamyphoridae > Cabassous > Cabassous unicinctus. The sequence goes on from JAQZBX010092548.1 coordinate 9,038, forward strand.
AGTATCCTGAAATCCCTAAGATTGAGGAATGAACAAACATAAGGGGGGAATGCAACAATGGACTTATTATTATTCTAGTAATGGAAGAACTTGTAACACTGATACAGACAGCAGTCACCAGAGGTTCTGAGGGGAAGGAGAGGGAAGAATAGGTGAAACATGGGGCATTTTTGGAACATTGGAATTGTTCTGCATGGTATTGCAATGATGGATAACAGCCGTTATATATTTTTGTCAAAACCTATAAAATTGTATGGCACAAAGTGTAAACCATAATGTAAACTATAGACCATGCTTAGTTGCAATACTTCAATATGTGTTCCTCATTTGTAATAAATGTACCACACTAATGAAAAATATTTTTAATGGGAAAAATTGTGGGAAGGGGATGGGGTGGTATATTGGGATTCCACTATATTTTTGATGTAACATTTATGTAATCTAAAGCTCCTTTAAAAATAATTATTTTTATTAAACAATGATGAGTGTGTTATTGGAAACTGGAGGAAAAGTGATCCTGATTATAAAATGGCAGGAAAATTGAAATTATTGTCTTCTGATGTGGACTGATGGAGGCAGATTTTGTAAATGATAAACTTAAAACACTTAAGAGAGAAGTGGTTGTACTCAAGCAGTTGAGCTCCCACCTCCCACATGGGAGTTCCCGGGTTCAGTTCCTGGTGCCTCCTGAAAAAACAAAAACAAACAACAAGCAAAACAAACAAAAACAACCCAGGGAAGCCAGGGTAGCTCGGTGGTTGAGTGCTGGCTTCCCACATACGAGGCCGTGGTTTTAATCTCTGGTCCCTGGTACCTCAGAAAAATAAGCAAAAAAACGCCCCCAAAAACCAAACCACTTAAAAAAAGAGTGATCTAATCAAGCGATCTAATCAGAGTCTCTTAACTGAATCTGATGCAATCACAGGTTCTCACATCTGAGGAAATGGATTAGTTAAAAAATAAAATCTTTATTTTGATTCACCAAATTCAAACTGTCAAAAACAGGTATATTTATGTCTTTCGTAAGATTGGGAAGTTTTCGGTCATCATTTCCCAAATAGTCTCTGCCCCTTTTCCCTGCTCTTCTTCTGGGACACCCATGACATGTATGTTTGTGTGCTTCATGCACTCACTCCCCTGAGATACTGGTCAATTTTTCCTATTCTTTTGTCTATTTTTTATTCTGACTGTATGATTTCAATTGTCCTGTCTTCTAGTTTGCAGTTTCTCTCTCTGCTTGTTCAAATCTTCTGTTGTATGTCTCTAGTGTATTTTTTTTTAACTTTATTTTGTACATTTAATAATTGAAAATATAAACAATTAAAAACTAAAAAGTAAACACAGATGAGTAAATATGTACATTTCTCAAATGTACTGGATACATATACATTTTTTTTTGAATCAGACAATATGTTACACAGTATATTTGGTTCATAGTAATGCAATCATACAGTAATTGTCCTTTGTGTCTGGCTTGCTTCGCTCAACATAATGTCCTTCAGGTTCATCCGTGTTGTCATGTGCTTTATGACTTCATTTCTTCTTACAGCTGCATAATATTTGTGTGAATAGACCACAGTTTGTTTATCCATTCGTCTGTTGATGGACACCTGCATTATTTCCAGCTTTTGGCAATCATGAATCATGTAGCTATGAACATTGGTGTGCAGATGTCTGTTCATGTCATTGCTCTCGGTTCTTCTGGGTCTATACCCAGTAGTGGTATTGCCGGGTCACATGGCAAGTCTATATTCAACTTCTTTAGGAGCTGCCAAACAGTCCTCTACAGTGGCTGTACCATTCTGCATTCCCACCAATAGTGAATAAGTGTTCCTATATCTCCACATCTCTCTAACACTTACAGTTCTCTGTCTTTCTAAGAGTGGCCATTCTGATAGGTGTGAAATGACATCTCATTGTAGTTTTGATTTGCATTTCCCTAATCTTTAGTGATGTTGAGCATTTCTTCATGTGTTTTTTTTTGCCATTTGTACTTCTTCTTTGGACAAATGTCTATTCATGTCTTTTACCCATTTTTTAATTGAGTCGGTTGTCTTTTTATTGTTGAGTTGTAACATCTCTTTATATATCCTGGATATTAAACCTTATCAGATATGTGTTGTCCAAATGTTTTTTTCCATTGAGTTGGCTGCCTTTTCACCCATTTGACAAAGTCCTGGGAGGTGCAAAAGTGTTTAATTTTGAGGAGGTCCCATTTATCTATTTTTTCTTTTGTTGCCCATGCTTTGGGTGTGAGGTCCAAAGGTCTTGAAAATGTTTCCCTACATTTTCTTCTAGTAGTTTTATGATCCTGGCTTTTATATTTAGATCTTTGATCCATTTTGAGCTGATTCTTGTATAGGGGGTGAGATAGGGGTCCTCTTTCATTCTTTTGCTTATAGATATCCAGTTCTCCCAACACCATTTGTTGAAGAGACTGTTTTGTCCCATTAACATGGACTAGGCAGGTACGTCAAAAACCAGTTGACTGTATAGGTGAGCGTTTATTTCTGGGTTCTCAATTCTATTCCACTGATCGATGTGTCTATCTTTATGCCAGTACCATGCTGTTTTGACCACTGTAGCTTTGTAATATGTTTCAAGGTCAGGCAGTGAAATTCCTCCCACGTCCCTCTTCTTTTTTAGAATGCTTTTGGGTATTCAGGTACACTTACCCTTCCAGATGAATTTGGTAATGGCCTTCTCTAATTCTGTAAAGTAAGCTGTGGGGATTTTTATTGGTATTGCTTTGAATCTATAAATCAGTTTAGGTAAGATTGACATCTTCACGATATTTATTCTTCCAATCCACGAACACAGAATGTCTTTCCATTTGTTTAGGTCTTTTTAAATTTCTTTTAGCATTGTTTTGTAATTTTCTGCATATAGGTCCTATACTTCTTTGGTTAAAGTAACACCTAGGTATTTGAGTCTTTTCGTTGCTATTGAAAATGGAATTTTTGCCCTGATTTCCTCCTCAGATTGTTCAGTAGTAGTGTACAAAAACATTACTGATTTTTGTGTGTTGATCTTGTATCCTGCCACTTTGCTGAACTCATTTATTAGCTCAAGTAGCTTTGTTGTGGATACTTCAGGATTTTCTAAGTACAGGATCATGTCATCTACAAAAACAGTGAGAGTTTTACTTCCTCTTTTTCTATTTGGACGCCTTTAATTTTTTTTCTTGTCTAATTGCCCTAGCTAGAACTTCTAGTA